>DWMG01001768.1:0-14457 GCA_018244855.1 Elbella merops | reverse complement strand
CGCGCAAATAAAAGTAGAGAAATCCATTGAATGAAACTGAAATACTTATTATTACGAATCGTGTATGAGACGCGATGCATTCTTAAGCGCATCGCGGTATCGGCCGTAGACCGTGGTATACAGCTCAGTGTTGGTTAGTATGTATGTCTGTTAAAAGCACAGAATTCACATCGTTTAGAGGTGATTTATAAAGGACAGGTGTAACACTCACTTCTGAAACTATTGCCAAAAGCTGTAAGTAGTCGAAAGTAAGAAGGTAAGTCGTAGGAAAGAAAAACGATGCTTTTGAGCTATTCCAAAAGTGCCCCGCTATCTAATCTACCAATGCATTGGCTTGGACCTTTTTTAAGTGCAACGGTAACTAAATTATGTAAGTTGCTATTATTAAATTATAAATACGCATTTTCAATAAATAATAACAGCCTTCTTTATGTAATAGACGTTAAAGTCCATAACAGTCATTTTATGCGAAAATAGAAAACATTAACACTTATAAGTCTAATATTAAAGTCGTTACTCGCATAAAGTATCGCTCGAAAATTATTGCCTAACTAACTACTATCCGCCTGACATACATTGTTAATGACAAAAAATTGATGTCGACATGTCTACTCGATATATGATCTGTGGTCAAAAATATGCAGTCAGACCAGTTGCCCGGCCCTTAAGGTCATTTCTTATCCGTAGGCGAATCGAATGCCGTCTTGACTCCAAATGACGGTATACCTTTTAAAAAGAACTGTCGTTTTAACGAGGCATTTTTTAGAAATTCCTCAGTGTTCTGTTGGATCGCATCTGTCGTTAGAGCCACTGGTAAATAAGTGAGGGGGTGAGTAAAGAACTGTTCAGTTTACCTGCTGAATTTATAGGGAGTTAATAAATTAATGGGCAGAAAAGAAATGTAAAAAACATTATTACGCATACAAATATATAGTATGTACCACCTACCTATATTTAACGAAATATGAAAAAGTTTAAAAATAACTAAACCACAATTTTAAATAATTTCTCTTTCTCAGTTTATTTATTTATTGCACAATCGATTGCAGTGCATTCTGATTTATTGGTTACACTTCATAATTTCGTTTTAATTTCATCTAGATGTTCAACAGTAAAATCCTATAGCCGAAATGCAGATGTACCTATAGATAAAGATATATGGAAGACAAATATGAGAGAAATATGGAATAATCGAGAAATATGGAATAATCGAGAAATATGGGGAATAATCGAGAAATATGGAATAATCCAGAAATATGGAATAATATTTAGCGACTTTTTATTGAAACAAAATAAAGAAAGGTAGATTTAAATACAAGCATTGATTTAACTCTACCGCACATAAAAATCGAACAGATGTACCGAAGAGATAGTAGTTGGAAATCTTTAGCCCCTGTCTCTCTGTGTCCTGCCAATTCTTGTTATGTTTGAAGACATGATTTAGTTCTACCTACCTACCCTTATCGAATATTTGTGTGAGAACACACTGCGATACCATTAAGATACTCCTTATCAGTGATAATCCACCTTATCTATAAATATGTGGAAAATTTGTGTACTGTTAATCATTAATCCTCATTAATAATCTCATTATTGAATCTTCACACAAGCAACCGTACAAGCACGTCAGTTTGTAAGGATAGAGGTATGTACATATATGGCATTTGGTGCTCTCTGGCCACCACCCACACCATGTTTGCCAGACATTTTCTAGGCATACTTGCTTCATCTCGGGACTCAACTGCGCTTTAAATCAGGCGGGATCAGGACCAAACGCTTGCCCATCACATATTATATTAAATACACAATAATACATTATTGTACAGCATTGAACTTTTTGTATACTGATATCGTACATAATGACTATACGCATGTATGTACTCTATTGTACTTTTTCACATACTCGTTGTAATTACACGTTACTGTTCTAAGTACTGAGATGAAATCGTTCATAATCACTCTTTACCGTTGTCGGCGTAAAACATCGCAGTTCCGAAGCAGCAGACAGTAATAGCGGTATTCTGATAGAAACAATGTGACTCATGAGAGATGTTTAAAACGTTAAATGGAGTCAATTTAATTATTGAGCACTTATCTACTTGCTTTGCAGAGTATTGGAGGTCTCAATTAAAAAACAAATCTAAAATTGCAAGATACCATTTTAAATTTTTCATTTAAATCAGATAAATCGGATTTTATGCGGAAATTTTTAGAATCAATGAATAAAATTTTAAGAATGGAATTAATTTTTTTGCCGAATGCTTCGTTATTTGGATGTCCTAAATAATGTTATCAGTAACTGAGCCAGTATGAAAATTAGATGCCAGTAACCCATTTTTATGTGGCTTCCATTGCAACAGAAGTTAAGCCGTATTAAGCATTTAATAGGCTTATACGTCTTTCTAGTTGAAAGCAAAGCACTTTCGAGGTTGGGATCACGAAGTTCTAAGTACTAGTGTACTAGTCTAGCGCTTAAACAATTCCTTGACAAGGTAATAATGTTAATACTATGCAAATATTTTCTTCGATTTAAATTTTAAATTCGTACATTTTGATTATAAAATATAGTTAGAGGAGGAAAGGATACATTATATTATTTTCGGGTTCATTACTTATCAGCTTGTCTATACCTAGTAATTTCGGTTATATTATATTAAAATTAGAATGTATTACACTGATTGATTATACGATTTTGCATGTGATAGCATTATATGATTTTGCATGGTATGGCATCGTTTTGTGAACACCCGGTTCTAAGTTTAGGTAGGATTTAATCACACGTCTGAATTTGCATAGCTTTTCGTTACATCTATCATTAAGTGTTACCCAATCATCTACGTCTAGTAACGCAACATATATGTATAGTAAAAGACGTATTTTGAGTATATGTAAAAATATGAGTATTTTTAATAAACTGTAATTAATCAACTTTATGTGGACTTGTCGTGACTGGGTCCATTAATGCGTTCGAATTTCGTTACATTTTTAAATTATAATCGTTAAAATTGCAAGTATGTAACTACTGGCACGATTTTAATTCCAATAACAATAAAATACAGTTTACTTTTTTTTATTTATGTGTGGGTAAACAAATTGATTCGTGAATAGCTAATTGATAACATACGAGTTATGTAAGTTATTGTATTCGGTTCGTACGTTATAAGTAATAGAAGTAAGAAATAAAGAAAATAAAAATAGTAAACAAACGCGGATAAATTTATCGGTTTGTATAAATTATTTTTAATTTTGAATGTAAATGTAATGTAACTTACAATATTAACTATTAAGTATATAATGTCGCCCATTTACATTTATTGCTGTAAGCGGTTACTATTTTCAAAAAATATATGCCTTTCACATTAATTAATTTCAACACTATTTTGCGAGTGTATTGCACAGGTGTTTATTGATATATTTTTGAGCTTGATTAAATTGAGAAATTGTAAACTACCAGTTCTTTACACGGAAGAGACCTGATTTTTTTAAATATAGTTTGATTTCAATTATTGGTTTATAATATTTTAATAGCCTGACTCGGTGTAGGTACAAGGTAATTTGATTGGTTTCTTTATATACCTGTTGCAATTTCGAGAGACTGACTAACATTGGCAATTATCTACTCACTAATGAATTTGTACATATATACGGCAAATAAAGAACAATGGCGTCCGGCTATGTGGGATGACGATCTTTAAAAGGCTACATACAGAAGCCAGTAATGATGATATAAAAAACAGAATAGATACAGTATTGAAATAATTTTTGAAATATTTTTATTGTTTTATTTAAAAAGTTCATAAACCATATTACCAATATTAATGATATTACGAGTAAGTGTGATTTTAACATATCGGAGTCAACATTTAGTATACTTTTTCATTCAGAATAATCTCTCCTTTCATCTCAAATTTGAAATCAAAAATTCTCATTTAAGAGGGAAAATCGTATAGTGGTAAAATATAAAAACTGTTTACATTAAGGTACCTAATTATTTGTTAGATATTTTTAAAGAACAATATTTTTAGATAAAATTAAATTAAATTACAAAAATATCGGTCAGTTTTTAAAATTACGTTCAGCGAAGCGATCGGGTAACGCTTATTAATTAGAAATATTGATGTCTGGTATGTATTTTAATTTTCACAATTAAATATGTTACAAGGCTTAAATTATACTGTTCGTTTGTTTCTTATGTTATATTTTAATATAGCTATAGCTACATACTTAGCTAGAACCTCCTTTCTAAATAACAAATACCTAATCGAGCAGTCCGGGGAATCACGCGTCATTTAACGCGTTTCATTCAACACAATGTATTATGTTTCCACCCGAATAACATTATTATAGTACTATTAATTGGTGAACCGTAGTAAGTTTATTTTCTATTATACCGTTATTATACCGTCCGTTATTATTGTTATATATTACATTATTATACCGTCACGCCAGGCACCCTTACGGGGTAGGCAATGAATACCGATTGCAATATAGATCTATGATTACAGAGTTGTAGTGTTTCTTCTACATTTCGTAATAATTTTACAGATATAATCAATTCAAAGTTTATTGCGCTTGTATTTTAAAGAAAGCAGTAAGCTTCCGTGACCACATTGTATTTAATCTGGGACACCGCCACGATTTGGACGATAATCGAGATTAAACGCGAAATAACGTGCGTCAAAATTGTTCTGTTTTTAACTTGAGTATTGTATCTGGGTTTCATATATTTTCGGTTGATTGAGAGCTAAGGAATACGTTAAATTTGAAATAATTTTAAAATCAATTAAGTTTACCACTCCAATCATAATATTTATTTATAAGTAATATTAATTTCGGTGTCATTAAATCGTTGCTTTGAAATGTTTAATGTTAATCCATTTTTGCCTAAATCCCGTAATTCCCCTACTTCTTACAACTAAATAATGCATATTTTTTAATTAAAATGAAGCTTCAAATGAAGAATTTTAATTGCAAAATACTTAGTATGTATCTTGCTTCTAATTTTTATATAATAATATGAAGGATAAAACAAAGATAGTTAATTATAGATGTATATTTTTGTGTCGATTCTTTTTACACGGCTCGTGTGATAAAGAATTTCTTTTAAAATACTCTCTTTTATTTGCGTAATTCCACGATAAGTGAATATGTAATCGACCTCTGTCGCGGTAATATCAGTATTGTAAAAAGCATAAAGATATAATGACTATACCTAAGTCCTATCTCAATTCTTAAACTCTACCTGAGTTTAAGTCTTGAGCGGTTCTTATTACTCGTAACTTCATTAAAAATGTACAAAAGTACAAAATAATAAAAGACTACCTATGTATGAAAATTATGATTACCTATACAAGTATGAAAAAAACGTTAAGTCGGATCGTTCCATCGGGTAGGTATTTACCTTGTAACACTAAACATAGACTACAAACATTTCTTAAAGTACAGTTATTTATCACGTGCTAAGTAAAATTAAATCAGTCTTCGGCCTTTTAATTCATTATTATGATAAATAATTAGTCCTACGAATTTAATTTATTACTCTGAGATCTATTTTACCACAAAAGTCTTCATAAAACAATAATATTTTACCAATTATTTAGCGAACTTCAACATTCTTTTAAAATGTCATTATATTCCAATGTTAATAGTCTATATCAGTTTGAACTGACAAAATTATGAACTGTCCGGTCATAACTTAGTCACGGTACGTGCAAGTTGACCGTGAAAAGGAAGGGGTTTATTGTCTTCCTGAGGTAAACGGTATCTTGTGTTTTATCAAGTCTACGTTTGTTTTTATCATATTTTAATATGCATAGTTTTGTTCTGTTCAAATGTGTAGCAATTCCTTGTCGGAATTTTCTCTTTATTTTATGTAATATATAGGACTTTGTAAATGTCAAGTAGGATTATTATAGATTTCTGTCTAGTGGTTCTTACAAATTAAAAATCGATAATATACATGATATATGGAAATAAAAAAAATCCAGTGCATTTGCTAGTAAAATAGTTCTGGTCGCCTTGACATTTTCAACTACGGAGCCGGTTCAGAGAACTTGACTCTGACGTCACGTAGATTAGTGCATTTTGTTTGACATTCCTTCCATGTAGCGAACGCGTATTTTAACGATGGTCACGTTCTCTATTAGCATTGGAATATAATGTTCATTGTAATTTGTACACTCTTAAATTGACCGATTGGCTGATATCATTAATGAAACGGTACAAACTTACCGTTGCTGCTACTCTATAAAGTTATATTTGTTCGATTCCTATAGCTATCAGTAACTTGGCTTTGTTCATTCGTTCTTGTTTGTTAATAATAGTTTGTTCTAATAGTGGTAGATAGAAAATTTGAATTTCGAACAAAATCGATAGGAATGTTTTTATTACGTGTGAAATGGCGAAGAATAATATTTTTCAATTCGATATTGTTCATTTATCTGTAAATTCCATTTGTTAACGAAGAAATTATTGATTTTTACTGTTGAGATTTTATAGAAAAGTGTACTCTATGGTTTTATAACAAACAGAAGCTGGTGAGAATGCCCTGCTATTGACGCACACGCACCAGCTATCTCGAGTCGTGTTTGCTCAGTCTCATACCAAAGTAAACTGAAAGAATCACCTTTTATGACTATTAATACTTCTTTAAATAAATGCGGAGAGCTATTTCTTGCAGTTTATTTTCTATCTCAAGCACTCTGTTACCAAGAGCATGCGTAAGTGTGATTTTGATGTTCATTAAACTGTAAGTATCTCATGATGAAGCGAAATGTTGTTGACCACTAATAATTTCAATATTGAACATAAACATTTCATTTCATTTTCTAAAATATTTTTCACAATTTATAACAAATATAACTAAATGATATTTGTTGCATAACCAAAAAAATGCGTATAATATTGTATTTATTGTAAAATATAGGTACCTATATAAATTTTTATTTAAAAGTTTCAATTTTATTCATTTAGCACGCTATCAAAGAAACTTTTAATACAATGTAAACATTTCGAAATCAAGGGAAATATAAGTAGTCCGATAGTCAGCGAGTGGAAAGTTTGCTAAAATAATGATTTAACATATTAAATTTTAGCATTTTTACGAAACTCATAATTTTTTCTCTAACCTGCTTTGCTTCGATAGGAACTTGTTTGAAGAATAGTTATTAATAAACTGGTTTCCTCGCAGAATCACGCCACGAGGGTTACATAGTTTTACCTGCGTCAAAAGATTTCTGATACTGAATATTAAATAAACAAATAAATGAAAACTTGATTCCTAATAAAAGGTACATTATAATTAATTACTGGCTATATTATAAAGTTAATTTTGTAATTAATACCAAGACATGTGTCTTAGTAAATATTTTGACAGCTGCCAAACAGAAAATTTAAAAAGTTAGCACATACTAATGCACCCAATATGAGTAGTATTTTTAATAAGATGAATCAACAGCTTGATTATCTGATTATACCTACATATATTACGCTGCGTTTAAATCATAGTGATTCATTGTATACTTTAGTTCTCGGTGTAAAAACTGACAGCTAATTCAAGAGCGATGTGAAGGTCTCCAGGGGCATGTCAACGTTGCTTATTGAGCATTGTTTGAATGTGAGAACGATCATTTATAAGCAATTACCCGCGATTTTGCACAAACACTACATAAATCTCATACAATATTTTATCCCTTATGTCACCCATTTAGGGATTTATTTACAAAGCTTTCTAAGTGACATTCTTTTTTGCGATGGTTGATATGATTGTCATACTAAATTTAACAGAATTCGCACAGCGGCTTTAACATGGAAACGAATCGTATAGACGAACAAAGTTATTTTTGAGTATATACTCATTTTAATATGGCTTGAAATGAATTAAATTGAACCTATAACGTTGAGTACATATACATATGTATGTATAGTAGGTACTATTCGTTCCATTTACAAATATGCATTTACCCAATGCATGTCCATATATACAGGCGGATATGGACAAACTTACTCCTACACCTTAATACAAGTACGTACTATACAAAAATAGTAATGGAATACGAGTCGACCGAATTTGTAATGTTGGTTGTACATTGATGTTTTCGTTAGCAATTAGAAGCGAAATAGTTACATAATCGCATACTTTAACAGCAATGTAATATTAAGGTTTTCAAATTTAGTTTCTCTTTCCAATGGAGAGGGAATAGTTAGTTACTAAAAAGTAAAAACTCCACGTCGAAGTTGGACACGAATGCTTCAAGTTACTTAATAGCCCTCACCAGAATGGGGAGATTTTATTGATAAATTGATCAGTCGCATTCGTCGCCGCATGCAATTGAATTATTTATGAATCAGATGCATAATAAGCAAAGAAACATGCTGACGAAACCGAAAGACTGAAAGTTCGTTGTAAAACTCACAAGGGCGTGTGAAATCTAAAAATCCGTGAGCCAACATAGTACCTACACTATGTCTGTAACACTTGTCATTCCGATTGATGACTCATGTAAAACAGTGGAAGTGTCTGGAAAAACTCATTCTTGAAATTCGCTGTCGTTTCGCTATGAATAAAATGTTGTTCGCCCCACATAATGCATCCGAAGATTTATATAGGTAGGTATTATGAACTCTTCAAAATATTCATCAGTCACCGTTCACTTTGCAAAGACTGATCAAAGAGTGAACGAGTTATATTTTGAACAAAAAAATATGTAACGACGTCGTTACAGCCTAATGAGTCATAGAGAGCGAGAATAAATTGCATAGGATGATGACAGAAGCATGATGGAGATATATGAATATAACTCGTAAGATGAAAATATTGCAATGTGTAGAATATATAAACTGGTGTAGTAACCGTTAGCTCTAGTAACAGTTTGCAATATGAGTGCGGGTACGATGACCTCTTGAATGGATTTAAATAGAAGTCTTATTTTTGAGTATTTATAAATTTGGCTTTTTAATAATTATATATGTGTTTAGCGACTTTAATGCATGAAAAAAAGATGAGAGAACACTCTTCTACTTCAGGACCGTAGCAGGTAGAATCCTAAAATGCCTGCCTACCAATATGTGAAATAGGCTTGACGGTATATATGTAAAAACTGATTAATTTGCTGTTACTTTAATCCTATACAAACGACATCTAGTATAAATGTGAATAAAGCTAGAAAAAAGGTCTAAATCGATTATACACTAGCCGGGAAATTAAAATAGTTTGCTCTATATGGTAGACTACAATGCAAGCTTCTGTAAAACCAGATCTCCACCTTATCTGATCTACCGATTTATGCAAAGGATTAAGTATGACGAAATCACCGTTACAACAAAAACAAAACTCCTCTCGCTATTTGTGCAGCTCGCATCAAAATTTCAAAACATTTTAATTATAAAGCATTATAACACGCAAATAATGTACTTTTTGCGCACCATTGTTATCGGTGGCGGCTTGCCTAAGCTCGAATGGGGTAATCTATTCAAATATTGTTCCAGTATACAGTGCCCGGTTTCGTATCGATGCTACGGTGCCGTCACTGTGCGAACATACAAAAAGTATTACGTAAAAACAGTCATCGACCCGTAACGACTAATGGCGGCCTGTAGTTTAACAAGCAATTTATCGATCGATTCGATCGACGTTGAAAAAACACGAGCAGGTTGTTCGGTATCGAACGAGTCAAGGCAAAAGACTTAAACATAAACGCTAGGCAAAGGTACTTAACTAATAGTATAATATGTAAAGTTAGCCTTTTATTTAATTTTATCCAAAGTATGCCTGAAAGATTAAAGAAGAACAAAGAAGTTCATCTGTGATAATTTGTTTTTCCTTTATTTATTCTTTCTTCGAATAAGACCTACGTATTTCCATTGCACGGACATTATTCAAGTGTAGAAGGTATACTTTAAGTTATGGAGCTTTAAGATTATTATAATTATCCTCTTTATTGCAGACATAACATATTTAAGACAATAATAATATATTAACTACCAGCAGCTTCTTTCACCATGCTATTCCAGTGCAGATTAATGATATGGCTAGGTCCAAGTCGTCTGTCAATTGTTTCTAAAGAATTATATCCAATTTAACCATCAAGTCGATTTCTTCACGTCCTCGCAAGTCGTCATTGTCCTCCCAAGAACAATACCGGCGGTGAATGTTGCTTAACTCTACATATTGTTTGCGATACGCCAGCGTTTCTTTACATATCAATTCCTTAAATGTGTTCAATAGAAATATTAAAAGCTTATGGATTACTGCTAAATTTTTCATATATGTAATATTGTAATGGTCATATAAAAGGAATGTAGAAATTCGCGTAAAATATTTCCTACAAAGTATAGTAAAGGTTTTCACTTATCCCTTCTGTATTAAAATATTCATGTGACTAGACTTCTAATACGATGAAATAAGAAATGAGTTGGTAGAAATAAGAAAATACATATTAATCAACCTATTCGTACTAAGATAGGATGACGAAATGTTACAGAACAGAATTTTTTTAAATATTTTTATCGCATGATTAATTGCATTGCGATCCGTGCTAAGAGAGAACATCGAATGTCCTGACAGGGTCTTATTAATAGTATCAAATCACTATTTCAATTATTTCTTCTTTTTACGAAGAAAGTTAATACATACTTAGCATGCATTTAAAAGTGTACACCGCAAGTAGACCTTGGATATCAAACTTTTATAAGTTTCCAGAAGAAGTGTAATCTGGATATGGTAGAGTTCTAGTCAGATTTCAAACACAGCAGCATCACAGCTAGAACTGTTTTTTATAGCCTAGTTTGTATTATTATTCCAGTTTAATAGGGTGTGGTAGCACATTAAGGTGTGATAGCACATTTGAGCATATCTGTTTTATTAATCTTGTTTCGTTTATTACGGGTCTCGTCGAAATTATCTAAGGTTGTGTTTGATAAATATTGTATTTGATAGAGCAAGTAAGTTTCACTGAAAGGTTAGATAAGATTTCTCTTACAGCGTACACCTACATACCTAATTGTTGGAAAGTCGGCCGCCGCTTATCATTATGCGGTACCTTTCGAAACCCTTTCTATGGAACGGTTGTCAAATGTTTATTACGTAAAATAAAACACGCCTATTAATTTACTCACTTTCATTTAATTACCACATGTAAAAGATAGAGCGTATAAACATAAATCTTATCTCAGGCTAGACCCATCTCCTATTCCATTGTGGGACGTATCACCACGTTGGTGGTGCGAAAAGCTGTGCCCTGTGATCTCCAACCCGCATGCCCAGCGTGGAGATTACGGGTATAAACCCCCTTTGGGGGAGGCCTATGTCCAGCAGTGGACTGACACAGGCTGATGATGACAGTCAGTAAACTTGTAATTCATTAAAGGAATTAATTGAAATTCCTTTATACCAATGTCATCATTTCGAGAGAATATTGAGAGAGAGAATGAACATTTTTGATATTAGGATTTGATCTTCCTTTTATTTAAAAATCAGATTCACATGTTTGGGATATTGAAATATGCATTTTATAGCTCTTTCTTATTTTTAGAAACTTAGGAATGTGCGATGGCAAATTCTAAAGAATGCAAAATTAATATATACATATATGTGGCCGTGACATTATAATGATCACGTGTTTGACTCTAAATGTCTGGTATTTCCATTTCATTAAATCTTTTTATGAGTCTCTTACTGAATATGGCTGTTTGTTTATATTCGTGTTTCATTTTCGTTTATTTAGCATTTTCTTATGTTGCCATCATCTTAATTATCAGCCTGTCTGTCACAGTCCACTGCTGGACATAGGCTTTCCCTGATGAGCGTCATTGCGTTTTGTTTTTGGGTTGTTGCATACACCTTCTGTTTGCAATGTTGATATAATAAGATTCACTTCTTTTGTTCTATATGTAGCCAACACTGGACAGTCTTGTGATTGAGTCTCTTTCTTAAAAATTCGTCTGTGGAATGTTTCTACTTCGTCCCGAAATACTTCGATAAGATTTAACGATTATTACTTTATGATGACGACGTCTATCGACCGTGTAATGTACTTGACCGTTTTCATATAAAATATACAATTTTCTTGACACGTACTCGTTGATTATTTTATATAAATACAAACATTTTAAGTAAATAAATATTTATAAGCGTTTATTACCCCAACTGCGATCACTTGGAAACTCAAACAATATTTGCATAATCACTTATCCCTTGTTACATTCTTTTTGGGGTTAATTAAACATGTACCTAATCTCTGTAGTCGCTACTTTTCGCAAGGTTCAATCAACGAGTAGCTTTATGTCAAATTTTAACAAAAACTTCAAATAAAAATGCGGTGGACTCATAGACAGAATCACCTTGACATTATGAATAAAAAACCAACGTATGGGTAATATTATTTCTATAAAGTCACGCATCGTATGTGCCCGAATGAATATTCATTGAAGGAAAATGACTGCCACGACAATGGGGGTTTCATTGTAATGAGCTGGCGAGATGCGAAGTGACGAAGACGACTTTCTACGAGTAGACAGTGAAGTGAGTAGATAGATGATCATATGCAGTAAAAACTGTTTAATATTTTGTCATAATGTTGTGATTAAGTTATATTGGTACGTGACAATTCATTGTTAAAAGGCAAAATATATCCCCATACGTTTCCATTTAATATGTAATTACATTATTCGTAAAAAGTTACCTTAAAATAAAGTTCAAAAAATTGCATTCATGATCCTAACAATTTTATTTTTCGTAAGGAATCTTACATAGTATCGAAGAAGTACAGAAACGTCACATCTTATTAATCTTGCTAAAATTCACTTTAACTCGAAAATATATTTATAATTGAAATAACAATAAAAGATAATGTTACAGTTAACGTACTTTACGCGGGCGGGATTTTTTCTTTATTTTTCATTTTTTGTTGTGAAAGTAAAACATGGTACCTATGTAACAATAAAGAAATTCAAAATATGTTTGCGAATTAAACTTTTAATCCCGTTAGGACCCATCTATCACTATATATACGTACGTATGTAGAATTCGGGTAAACTTTATTATGTAATATTATTAGGATGATGAGTATAAGGAGCGTAGGTACCTACTGATTGATTCGGAAAGCCCACAACCAGATGAAGTGGCGAATGGGAGAATTTATCTAACAGTGGACATCTTGAAACAGTTGAATGCATAGACTAAAACTTCATATACTATTCTAAAACATAATGTTAAAAGTTTAAAAATATGGTATACTAATGACGTCATGCGCCATAAAACAACCATTAGCAGTTTGCGTGTGTCGAACGCCATAAACGTAATAAGGCACCGCCGTACCATACTTATCTTCTATCGTAACTTAAATAATACTTCGCGAGCGATCGCAAACCACTCTGTAAATATAGCCTGTCGCTAAATAGTTTTGACAAGGACATGACAAATCGTTGTCTAAATAAAATTAGAATTGTATAACATTTTTATATTTGCATATACTGGAGTCTTTTGTTTGGACATGAATTAAATTTCGTTCGAGAGTCTTAGTGTCTACAAAATGTCCAAATTTGCCACACGAATAGTAACTTTTATTTCTTTTTTAGTTATTTAGTACATATATAGCTAATTGTTGCCAGTAAATGTAATTGAATCATATAAAATATCTTGATAATATTACACATAACACAAGTTAATTTCAGACCGTGAATATAAACTATTTTCTTATGACGAATGTCAATGATCGCCTATATATAATCTATGAGTAACATAGCAGTACGCACTTACGAACTTAGTAGTGCGGACTTACACTGGCTGATGAAAATGATGATTTAAATATATCATGTTTATGTAACAAATTAAACACTTTAATCACAGGCATAGACAGACGCACATGATACAATAAAATATTTGATTGTTACAGTCACTCAGTTACTCAACTATATTACTTTGAGGAAATGGTCTAGTTATATAACAATAATAATATATTTGTCGCTTAGAAATGTCCCCATTAAAAGGCTTTCACTGATGTCTTTGTCTGTAGACTACTTCAGATTATGGTCGTTCTAATATATAGTGCCATCTGTTGCCGAGTAGTAGAAAGTAATAGAAATATTAAATGACGTCAAGTTTTGGGTCAGTGAAATTAGCCCCTCAATTTTTTTTTTCTATTTTCGACTTTTTTTCTATTAATGCGTTTGTTCATCGTTTGTTCTTAATTTTTCACTGTTAATAATTGTTCGTACTCCATTTATTTATTTAAAAAATAAATATATACATACAAGTTAGCCCCCTATTGCAATTTTTTTTATTTTTCTGTCAATAATGGCTCGTAAATATTTCTTTTCGATTGTTCGTGCATAAAATACGTTTGTTCTCTTTCGAAATTATTCATTTTTTGTTTAATTAACGTTTTTTAATAAGTAAAAAATTTGTATGCAAAATAGGTGTACTGCGCATGCGTCAACTGTACGCTTAAACTTTTAACG
>DWMG01001767.1:0-14461 GCA_018244855.1 Elbella merops | reverse complement strand
ACCTTAGAAAATTGTTTTTTTTTTTTTTATAGATTCTAAGGGGTGAGGTTTCCTCACGATGTTTTCCTTCACCGTTAGCAAGTGATATTTAAACTTAAAACGCACTTTTGTAAACACGGTACCCCGGAATGACGGGCCGAATTCTTAACCACTAAGGCTATCACTGCTATTTTCTTTTTCTTTTTTTTCCTTTTTTATTTTCTTGTATTACAATTTATAAATGTGTAAAGTATCACATACATACGTAGTGTATCATTTGGTTCAAAATGAAGCCAACATATTGTATTAAATATTTAATATAATATATTGGCTTCGTCTTGTATCATGAGAAATACCTGTACATATTCGTATGGGTTTTTTATTGAACATGACATCAGTGAAATTGGTGTTGGCAAAATTGGCATTTTCATGTTAATAGTCATAACAGGGTTTCAGGAACGTCATCATCATCATAAATCCTTTTATCTGATTGTATAATAATGCTTTTTCTCCAAGCAAATAAATTTTAAAGATCCTGGATACACTGGCTTAATTTTAAGCCGGCGTAAGTTCAAAAATTGTAATTTTGCTGGTTTCGGTGATCATGACCCTCGATCGTAAAGATGTGATATAGAAGATGTGGAATACTCGTAAAAGAATCCACCTGTTTTGTTCATATATATATTTTTTAAATCTAACTGGCATAATCTCTCAACATTACAAACCAATGAATTTTTTCTACCCAACGTTCAATGTTGTTAGTAGAAAGTTAGAGGTATCCGATTGCCTGCTGAAAAAGCTGAAATAAAGATATAAATACAATCGGATTTTATTATAAATGGAATTTTAGTATAGCCCACCTAAGTAGTCACACAGCAGACTTTAAACTCTCTTTCTCTCTCGCCCTTCTCTCTCTTTACTCTATCTTAGTGGACAAATTTAGAGAGAACATTATCCACGATGTTAAAGCTAGTTTTACGTTGCGCAATTCCAAATATTAATGATATGTCATCCGTAAACAACACAATCGTAGCGCTGCTTTTTGGTATATGTATGTGAAAGACCATTTATACACGTCTTGCAGATCTCAGTATAGAACAGAAACGTTTCTTATGATGTGTTACAGAAATCACAATGTCTTATGCTCGGTGTGGCGGTGTACTTCCTTCTATGATTTCGTCAAATAACAACTGTTAAACTTCAGAATGATTAAAAATATCGTAGTATTTGCGTATACAATTTTGAATAACAATTTAAAAATCTTTATAAAATCATTAATATTCCCTTTGTTATTGTATTCGAATTGAAACTATGAATTGCGAATACTTCATTGTATTATTTCACATATGTTTGTATATATTAGAATGTACAAACAGTAGGCTTTGTAGAATGATTCATTTCAGCTTCCGAGCAACATTCGAATCCTTACTATAAAATTCAACAATCGTCTATTTGTACACTGAAATGCGCCGTTATGTGGAGAACGTCCGTCGAGATTGTGACTTTTTAGTTTTAAGAAGCAATACACGTCATCATGGATATATTTTTAGGTCCCATAAAGCCAGCATTGACACATATAATTTACATATATTTTATTTATCAACTGTCTAACTTTAATTTAATTATATTGAGTATTTTGAAACAGTCTTCTTAAATTAGTATAAACATCATTGTAAAAGCCAGTCTATTATTTTAGACGAACAGATACCACACAACGGACAACATTACATCATAAAATATACGATAATATATGAGGCCTTTCTAAATTCTCTGAATTTTCTCTCTCCTTCCAAAATTTCCGGAATTAAATTCTCTGCTTTCATTGCTGATTGAGACTTAACAATTGTAGACAGAAAAATCGGTTCTACTTGATGATACTTAGTGATATGATTAAGATACGTTAAAAATTTAATCCGCTGGCAGCACGATGCAATGTGGCAGTATGACGGAGTATTCGTCATTGTTAAATATTCATCGTTTTCTGTGTATTTTGCACAAGTGCTGACTAATTGCTAGCGGGAAACCAATTGCCTATATAAATACATTTAACCGTGGTACTTTATTTATTCGTTTAACGTCACGTACCGCTAAAGATCAATGATTTTTTAACAAAAAAGGGTTACAGCCCGCGTAACGTAATATGCCTAACATTAATTAGTGAAGGGTTGATCCCCGATATAATTTGAGTCTCAACAATGAGACGAAGCGGGCGTAGTTTTATTAACCTCAATTATGCTGTATAACTTTTTTATAATTTTATTACTACGAAAATATAATAAGTATTGAATTTTTAATTGACTTGGTACAGATGATCCGTCCAATAATTAATTTAATAACATACTGTTTTTTTTCTATATTCAATGTTTATATATACGAGCAACTACTGAGTGTTTAATTTATAAGCAATACTTGATACATTTAAGTTTGTTCGTGAATAAATAAATTCGTAAATATTGTTGGACGAATGCCTTGTTAGGTTCAGACCCTCCGCAGTTGGACAGACTTATGCCCAACAGTGAGACGTAAAGATAGTAATAGCAAAAAGGCCAGTTGAAAAATCAATTTCGAAGTAAAGTGAGACAAAGTAAACGACACTAAATTTAAAAAAATCGTGACATTAGTATATTTATATTTGAGATAGTAATTACGTGAATATATAAATAAAAAATATATATTATTCACAATTTGATAATACACTGTTCTGGTGTAATATTTTAAGCAATATAATTTTACAGCCAATTTTAAATTGCTTTTTCTTATAAATCTACATGCGTTTATATAATTATAATGTAACATGGCAGTAAAATTTATAAAATGAGGGACAATTTGTTCATAATTAACAACGGGATGTTATTATCTATGACAAATTTAGCTTTTTTAACTGCAGCTCTATTAACAATACCATAACGAGTGTCGAGGTCAGAAGTGTAATTATCGCTACAAAGCAATTTATTTTCATACGTAGCGTATTGTTTTGTGCAAACTGGAGAATTGAGTGTTAGGGCCTTGTTACACGCTGATGAGTAGCGAATTGAGTGAGACAATATGAATAACGAACTCTTCAACTTTTCGCATGTTCTTTTATCCGTTTTATCTTGTATTATACATTCCGTTCCGTACTTATATTATTATATTTGTTCACATATTTTTATACATATTTTGTTTGATTGACTCTTTGAGTCTTTGTTTTGATTTATTTTATTTTATTTTATTTATTATCTATATTGTATCATGCCAAGGCACATTGTGTCATATTATGTCTTGTGTCTATTAAATTGTTTGTAATTCTCGGCGTTTTGCAATTGTTGACTTTTGTTACATTGGTTTTGAATATAAAAAATAAAAATTGAAAATATCTTCAATTTACAACTTACCTGTGTAATTATATTGCATTTTTATATTTTCTTTTAGTAATTTCACATTTGCCAAACCGTTGTAACTTACCTTAATTAATTTCACACCTTCCAACTATTTGTGATTATTTCCCCCTGGGTTAATTGGCAGTAAATGGACATTTAGTTCGTCCATTGCCACAACTTTAGTATAAACGTATCAAATTTTTTTTTTAACTAATTGCATATATCGAAATTTAATATACTAGGATTGGAATGATTACCGCATTTCCAATTCAGTATCACCATCATTCTAATAGATTATATTAAATAAGTTAACCATGTCTATGCCCAGCAGTGGACGGGAATAGGCTGATGATGATGATGATGATGATGAAATTAACCATGATTGAAAGCTTGAGCCGGACGATTTTCTCTTGTAAGGCGTCTATTGAATAATATTTTCGTTTATCGTATATCGCTTATTCTTTGTTAGTTAAGCAAGCGTAAGAAACAAGGTCGCGATAAAGTCGAGTGACATTTACTAAGTTTTGGCGTAGAGCCAGAGTTGGCAATAACTGTACCTTGCAGAAAAGTCTTAGAATTATAAGTCTGGTGACTGACAAGGATACAAGATATTTTCGTATCCTTATTTCGAGATTTCTAACTGAAAAATAGGTAGTAATCGAAAGAGATTTATAATCCTACCTTCTCTACTTCAGTAACCCGTTTCTTCAATGGAAATATTTCGTTCCTGGCTTTCGTTTTTCAAAACAATTAAGAATTAACTATGTAACTAAAACATACAATAGATAAAATCGTTTTGTTGGCTCTTAAAAAGACAAATATTAGTATGTAAATTAATTATCAACGCTTGGAGATTCGCCAGTTTTTCTTTTACCTGTCGCTTACTTTTTAAGTCTGCATTTTTTACTTTGTTTCAACATACGTTTTATTGTGCTAGAGAGTTCAGTGTGTATATCTATGTACGTATTACTATCTTGTTATTAACACATCCTTTGTTACATTACGTTTGCCTACTACATAAGTATATTCGAGTGTGAAAACATACATACTCTTACATATGTGGTAGTCGTACATAGAATTATTGATTGTCAATGAACTCGGAAACCAAACGCATGGACTTCCCGGAATGAAATTCGGGTCACAAGTAGCTAGCTATGTTGACGTAGATAACTTTTGAAACATTGTAATTCCCATAGGAACAGAAACGGAACAGGAAACGTAATGTAAGGATGACTCTAAAAAGATATATCTTATACAGCTAATGCTTTATACTGTAGAGAAATCCCAATCTAAAGAGATATAACTAATACAATTATATCCGTAAGCCTTCCCGTTCCTTAAAAAAAGCATCGACATATTCCGTACTAACAAAAATTTCAAACGAAGCTCTTAAATGCGTAAACATAAACCGAATAGAAACACACATGTGGACAATAAACAACTCTATAATGAATCCCCGACTGTACGTTACATACTTCCGCGATTGTCTCGTGCGTGTTACGATAATACGACACTCCCTTTGTTGTCCGTATTCTTTTCGCTTTCATACAGAAAAAAAGAGAAATCCTTTGAAATAACTGGAAATTATATACAAAAAAGACAACGACAGACCCATTTGAACCAAAAACAATAGTCGTTTCCGCGTTATATACGGGTGGTTTGTCACATGTGTCGCGATCGGCGGCCGCGACCGCAATGTGTGAACTGGTTTTTTTTGGATGTTCCCAGAACCTGGTGTCGTTCCACGTGACATTGTGCGAATGCGGTTCCCGGATTCACGTTACATGTATTTTCAATGTGTATTGCTGAAATTATTTCATTTTGTACAAGATATCATTAATTACATACATAGTTTGGGACCCTACATAATCATTACATGTACATAAATGCTCTTAAAAGTGGTTAAAAAAGAACTATTATTCTGGATTATAATCGTTTTTTATTTCTTTTATTCAAACGTCAATCTTGTGCCACATATGATGACTTTGATTAAAAAGTGGCGAGTACCACATTAGTTTCTATTTAAAACGTATTACAAGTATTATACATACTATAGTACTGTAACAAACGTAACATTACGCCTGTAATCACCGAAGGGGTAGGGAGAGGTGTGTGGTACGTTCCCACATTTTACCAGTTACGTTTAAGTCCCATGGAGCAGATAGTGAGCCTATTACTTTACACCGGGCACAGATCCAGACTCCGAGTCCCTAATACAAATTCTAAATTAGAAAAATCCAATAGTACTCAACCTGTGATTTGAACCCAGAGCCTCTCGATCGGAAGTCGCACTTGCAATCAGTCGACCAACGAGGCAGTCAATAGTACTGTGAGAGTTATTATTATTCATGGTCCTACTGTTGGATATTAGTCAGCTTTTTGAAAGGGCTAAAGCGTGTAAATTTGGAAAAATGAAAGTGGCATGCCAGTAATCGAACCCCAGACCCTCGGAATCTAAAGCAACAAATCTAAACAAGAAGCATATTTTGTTCGTCGTCGTCGTCGTCGACGTCATCAGCCTGTTTCAGTCCATTGCTAGACATAGGCCTCCCACAATAAGACAGGGCGCATATTGTTAGTTTGTTTTAAATTTTAAAATTTACGATATACACGGCCCTAACCCCATACCCAGGATATACTAATTCAGGTTAAGTGCTTAAAATATGACACATGACTTTTTAATTCATTAAAATTTACAGTTCGCTCCGTTATTTAGTGACGTCGTTTAGCGACTCTATTACTTCACCAGCAATTTTATCTTTCGCTAACCATCAACAAATAAAAACACGACAATTACTTAATAGAACCAGGAATTGCCCAGGATGACAATTAATTTTTAACGTATATTCCTAATTAGGTCATGCTGAAGCTTAATAAGGTGCTGTGTGCTGTTCATTATAAATTTATGTTCCACGTTCAGAATTATAACAATATGTAAAACTCGTTTCTGGGAACCGTTATTAAAGTTTGATAACATTAATTTAATTAACTGAATGTATTGTTTATTTGATTTTATGGAAACATGATTATTCTAATTTATAAATTAGCACTATTAATCGACATTCGACGTTATATTATAAATCTGTACTATTATAATCTCAATGATTATGTTGTTGTGATTATAAATAAACTCAGTATAAAGATATGTTGGGATAAAAGTATCAAGTAGATGGATACAGAACAATGTCCTTTGTGCATCTTATAGAGGAAGGACCCTATTATTTGTCGGATCCTCTAAAGACGTATAAAATTCTAAGAATGGGTTCCACCGGGAATCCATTAGATTACTTACGTGACACAGCAAATTCTATACCGCTCCGTGTTATTTTACTTTATTTATATGATAATTTAAATAAACCTTTAGTATGTAATGAATGTAACCCTTGGGAAGATTTTTTATGCCTGTGAAAAATTCCGAGGTAGATTAACGACTATGTAGGATAACTTATACATAGGTACACAGTAATAGAGAAATACTCTCCAGATGCCGATAGCGTTGCGGTTATCAGTTACCAATAAATTTTCGAATACTATTATTAATAAAATTGTTTAACGCTTTATACTTTGCAACGCTTTATTTTGAGAAACGCCATTACCATCGTGGATGGTGGATGGAATGGTGGATGGAAAAGCAAAAATCTTAGTAACATGTATGTAGATACATGTTACTATGTTTTTTGCTTTTCGTTTTAGCTCTCGATACCGCAACTATTTACGCGTGATTGCTACTAGAAATTTTTAAATTTGTGTAGATAAATATATACAAATGCAAGGTGCACTCTGGTATTTCAGGCATTTTTATAAGCCCACTTGACTTCAGAGAATTAGTATTTATGTAATGCGTATCCAAAAAGATAAAAATATGCATAACATCTTGTTTTTCAAGTTTCAGATTATTAAATTTACTTTTGCATTTTAATTATACGCCTGTCGCGAAACATTCTATAAACTAACCACACAGTGGTCCTCTAGAGATTAGCCGGTGAATGCCCACACGATCCGTAGCGGCACGCTATTGCGCGCTATTTTCCAACAAATTCCATTAATTTGCATTAATAGCAATAACCTGAATTAATTCCAGCCACATGATATCATCACTCATTTAGCGTGACAACCTAGGGCAGGAACAATATTTTATCATGATGTTTCTTTTCTAAATAATTACTCTCGTTCTCTTTATTATTATATTAATTGTTGACTAAATGAAAAAGCACTGAGCTATTATCTGGAAAATAAACGATAGGTGTTTACGTTTAGGTGTGGTATTGTTTGTTTGTACCAAATTCTCTTGTTTATCCCTTCGAAGGTACAAGCGTAATGTTATATTACGTTATGTAATGTTACGTTATGTAATGTTAAGTTATGTAACGTTACGTTATGTAACGTTACGTTATGTAACGTTACGTTATGTAACGTTACGTTATGTAATGTTAAGTTATGTAATGTTACATTCTAGTTGTTTCGAAACGAACGGTAATTTAAAATTATGCTAAGGAAGTTGATAGTTGTTGTGATTTTTTTGGATTTTACCCTTTTATGAATCGAAATAAGAGTTATGTTATGGGAAATTCCGTCAATTTCTTTATCAATAATATAATTTTTTAAGTATATTTTAGAAATTCGTAGTACCGTACACCGTACCGTACAACGTAGTACCATTTTTCAGATTCTAGGTCGTTGCTTTTCAATAAGTGCCAAAAAAGAATCTGAGAGATTAATCGGAGAATTAATTTATTCGTAAATTGGTTTCAAAATATTGATAGAAAAAAGAACAAAAGGTAATAAATTTATTAAATCATAATGGTGTATCTATAACTTACGTACGCTACACTATCTTTAACGGCATATAACTTATCCTATTTTATCTTTAATGGCATATAACTTATCCATTCTATCTTTAATGGCATACTCATGTAAATTTTCTTGTGCACTTAGTATATTCAGAAATTATGTTCAACAGAGAGTTGTTCTGATACCTCGTTATGAATAACTAGCTGCAAATTCAAAGTATGGCGTAGTATTTTCGGGGAAAATATCAGAAAAAAGTAATTTAAAGTAATTTAAAAGTAATATTTTTGTGATTTATTATGACTCAAAATATTTTTATATAAGCAGACCTTCACACAATGAAACTACAAAACGTTTAAAATTGGAGAAGTTTTTGCTTTCACTTCAAATTGCAAAAAAAACAAGTTTTCACCAGATATCCACGTTTTGGGGTTCTAGGACGGTATATTGACAAATTTTTACAATGATTGGTAAAAAAAGTTGAAATAGTTCGAAGTATTCTGTTGTTAAATTGTGGGTCAAATTAGTCCGAAGATTTCTGTTGCTCTTAAGGATGCAAGGAAAAAAAAGAAATGTCAAAAATAAAATTTCCAAAAAAGTTGTTTTTTTTAATAACTTTTGAACGATTCAAGCGGTCCATCCCAAAGTCCAATCCGCTTTTAACCACAAGAAATTGCGTTGATCGTCACCAATTTTAATGGAAACGACTGATTCGACTTGTTGTAAAATTTCGAAGTCGTTTTTTTGAAACAACTTTTGGATTATCTATACATCTTATCGGTTTTATGTACAGGACCTTTATATTTCCCTGAAAAAGCTGCATCAAAAACTACATTGGGATTGAGAAATATTTTTGTTGAAAAATTTTTAGCAACGTGTCTTTTTAAACTAACTCATAAATTATCCATCTGATACATGAAACAAGAACATAGCGTGAAGTTTCAGAAATGGCCTGCAGGGTCAACCGCTTGTTTGTCAAGTAGCAAAAACATTTAACCGTTTACCACACAAAGTTCTTAGGACGGTAGAATTTGGCAAATTTAAATCCAGCTTACATTATTTATTGGTAGCAAAATGTAGCCACTTCGTTCTAAACGATTTTATTTAAACTTAAACGATTATATTTTGGCAAACGATGAGTCTTTTTACTTTAACTTTTTATTTAACTTTATACATGTCGTATATTAAATATGTTTGAACTGTACAAAAAGCAAGTGCTTTACCCACCCTGGACATTTTTGATGTATTTACACAGAATATAATTAAAATTAATGCTGATAACTTCTAACTTAAAGTAGACCAAAATTTTCAGAAGACGCATTAGCCAGGTACATAATGAAACAAGTAAGTTCTAAGAGGTCTCGGCACTTTTAGCGGCATTTCGAATTTCACTAAAAGCTTCACTTAGCTCCGTAAAACAAAATATTGTGTTACATATTTTGTTTTCAAAACTTCATCAACGTAGAACATCTTTATTGATTGCAAATTAAAAGAGAACGAATTTAACAATGGATCGAAAAATCAAACATTCGGTGGGTCGGCCCTTGCATGAGTGCATCAGACTCGTTGCTAGCCATAAGAATTGGCGAATAATAGTGGAATGTGTAATAGGTGGTACAAAAATTTTATAACGTGATCAACATGACCGCTCTGCCAACTATCACGATGTAAAAAAAGCAAATATGTTTTTTCATACACAAGTTTAGAATATTCACTTCAGGATTCCTGCACATAGAATGTCCTATTCCTAGATGGCGATCAATTATCATACATATATATGTACATACTTTAGAACAAAAAATGACTGACACAAAAAACTCGATCATTGAACTGAGTAGGAATGTTGTTAATAATAAAAAAAATTGATGATAATGGCAAAATACACATTTCATCGCAGATATTTAAGCTTGCGACAGTTCCGTAACTTTAAATATTTACTTCAATCACTTTATAAATCTTTTTAAAATACATATTTGCCGTAATACCTTCAGATAATTTATTCCTCAAACGGAAATTCCAGTCCATTTACTCTACTTTAGCACTTTGGTTCGGAGGATGGAAAGAAATGCTTTTAATAAAAGTAATTTCGGAACAAATTTACCCGATTGGGCCCGGATAAAGGTTGAATAATAATTATGGGGACGGCCCCACCAAGTAATTTCTTTGAATTACTCTCCACTAAGCATTTCCAACAAATGTTATCTGAGTTGTCTTAATATTTTCATTATCGTTATCTTATAAAATCACACTGTTTTTGATTGCTTTATAAATCATTTATTTACATATAATCATTTCTAAATGTAGCATCATGCACATCATGACAAATGAAAAGTCGACCAAGATGGCACTGTAAGATAAACCTGCAAAATTAATGAGTAGACAATAACTTTTAATGTGAACACATATGTATTATAATTGCAGTACAATTGAAGAAAAAAGTGCTCTATGCGACCAGCACAAGCATACGATAATTCGATAGTATTTAAGTTAAACATTAATTAATTAAACATCACATTGAATATTAATAAAATTAATTATAGAACTTGGTAAACCTACACCCGTTGTATTAATTTAATTCACATTTTGAGCCTTCATTTTCCTTACGCATTCATAATATATCTACATAAATTGTCGAAACGTATGACCTAAACAGATGAACACCATATTGTATTCGTGTTTTTTACATCAGTTACATTATTTTTGATGTAATAAATGTAGGAATTATTAGGATTTGTGCGATGTGACACATTTTAATAAATTATTCTGTTTGTGTTAAACTAGACACCCTAAAAATAGATAGCTAAATTAATCATTAAGATATTTATGAGACACATATTGGTAATCCGTGTCGCATGCCTAGTATGGGGGTTTGGGCAAAAAACTCTCAGAGTAGTCCTATGTCCAGCAGTGGACTTTACAGGCTGATGATGATGATGATAGATATATACCTGTGTTCAATTTATGAGTTGGTTCTTTCCCACATTTTTTGAGGGATTTCGCGAATAAGTCCTGCATGATCATGCTATTTACGAGTTGAAAAGTTTATTCGAGAATTCCTCCTTTTAAATAAAAGAAGAGGGTCCGTTAGTGAAGAAGCTTAAATGGACTCGTTGAACCAAATCGAGTATAATTAGACCTCCATCTTGTGGATGCGTATTTTGCACTGGCGTTAATTTGAAATCAAATTGATATAGACAGACACCCTTTGATCTCAATCATTGCCAAATTAAGCTAATGATCGTCCGAATTGGTATGCAGATAACAGATTATAACGGTTACTTAGCTGCAGCAAACTCAATTTTGCCTCGTGTTTGGCTAATTACTGGGTAGCGTTAGCATACACATGGTTTACTTTGCGTGCAATACGAATAGTCTAATCGTGCTAACTTTGAAAGAAGCTTTTACTCAATTACAAAAATTTCATACACTACACACTACACACTACACACTACACACTACACACTACACACTACACACACTCATACACTAGACATGATTTAAGTGTACATTACGACATTAACTTCATAAGAGAAATGTCAATGTTAACGTAAGTCGTTTCATAGTTCTTGATCATAATTGTGATAAGTTAATTATCATTATCATCATCATCATCATCATCATCAGCCTATTCCCGTCCACTGCTGGACATAGGCCCCTCCAATGGCACGTCACTGAGCTCGTTCTTCAGCTCTTCGCATCTTGTGATAAGTTATTATTAAGAAAAGGAATTAATGATAAGTTCATATTAAGAAAATATATTTAAAATGGTTTATGTAGAAGTTAAACTAACGAAATAGGATTAAGGAACTGACTGACTGACTTTAACCTATTATCCATAGATCGTCCCAAACAGAGACAATATATTCGATGATCTTGAGGTCTTCTAAAGGTCGTAGAAAATTGCATGTAGAGTGAATTATTATTATCTTTATTTTGGTTATGTAATGTTGGCAACACGTAGGCAGTTCTAGTATAAAATAACAGTCGTAAAGTTGAAATATACGAAATTAAAAATACGAAATAATAAATCTTTGTTACCCAAGTTTAAAACGTACAGAATTAATATAACATGATAATATAAATGGGTCTACATACCTCATTTAAATCTGTACGGCATTAGGAATACAATTCTAACTGTACAACATGCTCTTAGACGTAAAGTTTTATAAGCAATTAAGGACACACATATGCTCGTATTACGCACAAAATTATGTACAAAGTAAACATAATAAATGAACGAAGCAAATGTTTGCAAAGGTCTAGGGTTTGGTCTTGGCAAGTGAATAGTTAATTTGCTTAAAGCTTTGTCTGCGCTAATTTGTAACTATTTGTTTTGTTACTGTTGGTGTCAAGCTTAAATTTTGTTCCGATGTAGAACCGGCTACCTACTAACCTACCTCTACCTATCATTCTGCCTACACCGTAAGGGATCTCGTATAATGGTAAAATAATAATAATTGTGATAACAGGACTAACATGTTAAATCACAGTAATCTATGAACGTAGAATTTCAACACAAACAACAATGAAAATAAATGCGTTTGTCTAATTAAAAAAAACTTTATTATCTCTTACTGACCAAAGTCCCACTAGTGGATACTTATTAAAGTGGGAAGAGCAACTTCGAGAAAAATCTCAGCTATTATCACTTTAATAAATTCCATGCAGTGTTTCAATGATTTTACCTGATTTTATTTTTTTATTACACCCATATATTAGATATGAAGTAAAAACCCTTTTCAACAAAGTAAAAACCTGTAAGTGAACAAATAGATTTAATTTAGTCCACATACATACCTATTCAGTATACAAAATTCAACTGAAACTGAAATTAAAAATATAAGCCAGCAACAGAAGAAGAACGAAGAGAGCAGAAGAAGATTTCTTAAGTAATGAGTTGGTCAGTGATCGCATAAAATGAAATAACATTAGCTTGTCGGTGACGCGAACTCATAAGATTTTCCCCTACCGAAAAAAAATAATCACAGCCCACCTCTATCGGAAATAGCGTGATATTATAATATAATAGTATGAGAACATTATTATGCTTAGTATCTGACTCACAGTCTGACTCTGACTCAACCTCAATCTCTGAATCCGACTCACAATACACAATTTTTAGACATTACGTGTACGTCAATGTACTTATTATTATTTATGATTGCGAGTCAGGGCACTATACTCTAATGAAATGGAACTGAAATGGAATTAAATGGAAATGGATTTATAAAAGGTTTTTATCTAGTACTTAGAAGGTTGGATACATATTATAAGAATAAAATTATTATAAACATTCTGAGTTTTCAGTTTTGCTCAGTAGCAATATATCTATTTGAAGTTAAAGTTAAAAGTTTTTCTTCTACTTTTTGCGATTATTTGTGTGTGGACTAGTCACGCTCAAATTATTATATCGATGGTAAATGTACAATGTCATGCTGCCAATGTATTTTTTGTCGAGAGACCACTGCTGCCCGATTTTTAATGGATAAAATGGATTTAAGTTTATAGAATCGACATAAGAGTGGCAATAGGCTCACCACCCCATGGGACGTAAACGTAACTGGTGAAACGAGGTCGTGTACACCCCTCTGCCTACCCCTTCGGGGATTACAGGCGTGATGTTGCGTTACGTAATAGTAGTACTACCTATATGTATATGACAACCAACGTATATTGTTTTTCAGCAACCATTAAATTTATGTCGCGATTTTAATATAACAACTTTCTTTGTTACAGCAATAACATCCGCTTACCAGATCACGAACCTGAAAGTGCCGCTCTACGCTGATCCGCGCAGGGCGGCTGAACTCAGCTGTCACTTCACCATGGACGATCAAAAGCTTCACTCGGTCAAGTGGTACAGAGATATGAACGAAATATTCAGATATAGCCCGACTCAAGAGGTGGGCGTTTGTCATTATATTTCTGTATTTACAACTCACGCTATTTAAATCATATTTTGTTTTCGGTTGTATTTCGAAATCTCCGTACTACCTATATATTTATAGTCCAGCTTGGCCCGCGGCGTGTTTCGCATGAGCTTTGAAACAATGTTAACAAAAGTTCACGTTCAACAATGTTCGCTGTAAGTCTGTCAGGAGCATAAGCGAACGTTAGTAAGAGCTAGGTGTAACTACAGCTGTCAGTAAAGTAACCGATGCTCAGACCTCAGCTAGCTAGGATTAAGGTTTAATTGACCTTTCTGGGCAACGAAATATACATAGATACGGAAATTATGTGAGATTATAGGCATCATGTGATAAAATGCGACATATATGACAGGTTATAAAAATATTAGCTTATTGCGGGTAATTGCAGATTAATGACGGATAATT
>DWMG01001766.1:0-14464 GCA_018244855.1 Elbella merops | reverse complement strand
TCGCCCTTGACAGTATTTCATTTCAACCAATATATAATTGATTTCTAAATAAAAAATTCCACGCGGACGAAGTCGCGAGCACAGCTAGTCCTAGATATCTGTATCCTTCCAGATGTGAATTGCTTTTTCATTTATAATTCTCTTCAGTCATACACACAGGTTTCGAAAACTTCTGACTCCCCAACCGCCAGTATCTGAGATATTTGGTCAGAACTGATGAATAATGGTCACTCTTGGAACTTGCATCTGTCAACATTCACATTTCTTTGGTCATTCTTCTATTGGCCATTCTTGTACATGTCTGGCCCACCAGAGCGTGCCCCTTCGTACTTATAGGCCATTAATGCTACTCTCCAGAATTTGGAAGTACTGATAGAAGTCCCTTTTAATTATTCGCCAGATTCTGGCGACGAGAAGCGGGAGCAAATGCAAATATACTTTAAATTTGTTGAGGAAGTCAAGACTGTTTTGACCTATACAAATGCTGTGCCTTTCAAAACGAAGGCGGCTCGGTACTTTTGCGCGTACTGCTCAACGGACGGGCCGTACTTTGAGGAACCCGACGACCTGAGGATCCACACAAGGACAAAGCACATAGATGACAGGACAAGGAATATAGAAATGATGCTCAGACCGAAGCATCAGAATGAGGTACTCAAAGTGGATATTGATGCTCTGCATTGTACTGTTTGCTGCACAATCCTACCAACCTGGACTGGCATGTTCAGACACTTGGAGGAGGTCCATGAGATCGAGTTAGACGAGGCATATACAAAAGTCATTCCATATATACTGAAGAGGGATTTGAAATGTGCCTTGTGCAGTGAGGGATTCTCAAACTATCATCATCTGGATGGCCACATGAATGCTCACTACTCCAGTTACATCTGTCAAGAGTGTGGAGACACCTTCCTGTCAGCGTCCCGCCTGGGGAAGCACATCAAGGTTCACATGACTGGGAGATTTCCTTGCGAAGAGTGTGGGAAGGTCTTCACCTTGGACAAGTACAGACGCAAGCACTACGATCATGTTCATAAACAAGAGCATAATATAAAATGTTTGTATTGCACGGAGAAGTTCTATGGAACATTCCAGAGACATCTGCATGTTGTGGAACAACATAAGGAGAAAATTAAAGTCATCACATGCGAGCTCTGCGGGCTTAGGTTTGAGTGGAAGCCTTATTATATAGCCCATTTGAGGAGGAAACATAATATTGTCAATAAATGACCAGCACATTCCAACTAAGAGTTGAGGATACAAGATTTAATAGGTATTGACTAGTTTTATTTTGTTTACCGTGATATTATGATGTATCACCGGCTTGAATCAGTGCATATGTGAATACTAAAATGAATGAAATAACGAAATTTATTGATGCATAATTATACTTTTTGTTGAGAATGAAATTTTGTGTAAAAATCTGTTCTTTGGTCGATTTTGTTCATATTGATTATTACGCAATTTCACGCCTGTAATCCCCGAAGAGGTAGGCAGAGGAATGCAGAACACTCCACGTTTCACCGGTTACGTTTACGTCCCACTATGGAATAAATAGGTGGTGAGCCTATTGCCATGCATCGGACACATATCAGGACTCCGAACCACTACTAGAGAATCTAAATTAGAAAATGTTGTAGTATTCGACCCGGGATTGGAACTCCCGATCTGCAGTCGCACTTGCAACCAACACGACCAACGAGGCAGTCGATTTCAATTCAAGAGGTGTGTCTCGTATCTCGTCTAGTGTCACAGCGAATGAAACGCCACTGGAATCCCGAAAGGGGTGAATTTTAAAACGCGCTGCGAATGGGATTTTATAATTGCCGAGCGATTATAATTGGATGTACAAATGTAATTTAAATTGAAAACGAGAGCGAAGAGATGATTAATGGGCGATTTTGTTCAGTCGCTCAAAGTATGTGCTTTATAATTGGGCAATGGGTAAGAGAGATTTACACCTATATGATATAAAACATATTGCAATAATATTAACATCTACCAACACACACTTGGCCGGCATGACACACTACGACTTTAACCATTCTGAGAATCGCTGAGAGGAGACCTATGTCCTAAAGTGGAATAATAAGGGTTAACGATGACAATAAATTAGCATATAGCTCCACGAATTTATCTAAATAAATCACAAGAAATGGGCTAAATGTAAAAAGAATCGTAATTGACATTATGTACGAAAACATTTGCGTATTTTAAGGTCGCTTAACTCTAATGAGACTTTAAAGTGAACAGACGCCTGCGAGCCAGTGGGAGACATTAACAATGTAACTGCTGTAACTTTTCTACGTGTTCAGTTTACAACACACTACATGTTAACATTTTAGTGACATGTGTTGAACAAAGTAGGTATGAATTTGAGACGCATTTACTTAACCAAATAACTAAGATGGCCGGCCTTACGACGCACAATGAATCTTAGCCTTTACATATAATTCTTAAAAGATAGGTACTCGCTGTGTTTTTCTACCAATCTGTTTTTGCAAAAATAAAGTAATTGATGGATCGACTGGCCTGTTGGTTCAGTGGTTTGTAACCCTGACTGCTGAGCCGGGGGTCGTGATTTCGATTCCAACAAAGAGCTAACATTGAGTGTAGTAGCAACATATTTGAAATCAACGAATGCCAACAAGTTCGTTAATTTAGCAATATTATCGTCTAAATAGAGGCACTGTTGTCTGTCGCAGAGCGCTGCGATACCATTTAAGTATTTATACATTATATGAATACAGTATTTGATGAGTCTTCTGATTACAATTTAAAAATCTCTGTTCAGGCCTACTTTGGAACCAAATGATCGTGTTTCCCAAGATATTCCCTGTCTTAAAGATCTCGTATCAGCTCACCATAGTGCGAGTCCTTATCGTGCGGGATGTTCCCATTGGGCTCGAGCCGGTCGAGGCATTCCTCTGAGTAGCCGTTGTAGGGCAGCTTGCCGCGCCCGCCGCCGCCGCCGTTCTGCCGCCCGCGGCACTCGCTCTCGCCCTCCGACTCGTCCTTCGTTGCTGCAATTAAGCAAAATACATCTATTAAGGCATGTCATACGATACAATAACGACTGCGGAGGATCGGGTGCAGTGGCACACCTTAGGAAAAGCCGATGTCCAGCAATGGAATGGTAAAGGCTGATTTAATGATGATGATACGACATAAATAAACTGGTATCTAGTTTAACTAAACACTAATATTGGAATTAGGTCTAAAACCAACTAACAATTAAATATTAATATGCTAAGTAAATAAAAACACGGTTATATCTACTCGTATTGAACGCCCGAACACGAGTCATTCAATGAACAGATATTGCGACTAAAATAACGATTTGTAAATATATCGGTATACTTGACAGGTGGTTACGTAATTGACGGTATTTATTAGGCAGTTCATCCTTTGGGAATCACGTTCTTAAAATAAATCGATACTTGTCTAAATTCTCGTGATCCGCACTCATTGAATGATACCGTAATGAATGAAATACTTTCTGACATGGTAATATAGTTTTTTAAAATTTATAGTTTTTGTAAATAAAAAAAAATCAAATAAAGTGTTGTAATTCAGGTGTATAAGAAAATTATGTTAGGAGTAGATTCCGTTACGTTTTTAGTAAAAACTAAAACAATTATCTAAGAGTTATATTTGATGATAGAGTCATAAAAATTGTTTAGGGATGAATCATGAGTGTCAATTGCTTAGTGACTGAATCGTGTATTGTGAGGTCGAGTTTAAACCTAGATCAAATATTTGCGTGTTTGTTTTGTGAAAGGGTGAATGTATATATGTATACGTCATATTTCATGTAGTATGTAGTATATTTCATGTTCATTAGCTGTATACTTGGTTGTCACAATTAAGCTTTACCCAGTATGGGATCAGGTAACTCATACACAGCATGTGAAATATGTCTGGAAGTTCATATTACATTATGAACAAAGGATATGTTATTATACCTACTTACGAAGTGAGAAATAGCTATCGAGCTGTTACAGAAATCCGAACACGTCACACTGTTAGGTGACAAGAAGTAAAAAGATGGTAACAGATTAGACCGATGCGCTCAGCTAACAGCGACAGCTGGTGCGAGAGTCTTCGAAACTGTCGAAACTCGGCCGGTGTAATATGCAAATTGTTGCCAAATTTGTAGCCAGCGCTCAATTGAGTGGAAGTTCAGTCGCCGCGACACACCGGATTCCTGGGAACTCGCCGCGCGGGATTTTGTTAACCCATTTGTGAACTTCCCATCGCCTTTCGACTGTTCATTATAATTAGGCGAGTTCTACATTTTTGAAATTTTATACTGTGATTAATTGAAAATGTACGTTTGTTACGATTAACCTTGTATTATTGTTTTTATGTTTTAATGATATGCAACGGGTGCATGTGCACGAGGGAAGGAAAACAAAAAGTTGGAAATACGTAGAAAATAAGGGTGTACGTTGCCTTCTTCGGTGATAAAATTTTATATGTACGTGAATGAGCAGTTTATTATGAAGTTTCTTGTGACTAAATTTCTAAACAGCATTGTGATCATCGTTAATTCTAAAGGGTTAGGAGTAGGGTATGTCCAATTGTAAGCAAAGTAGCATGCCTCCTCCTCTCACATTAAGATGTTGGGTGGGTCAAGCCACAGTTTATATAAAGAAGTTTCCTAGAGTTATTTCATGTAGCTTTTAAGCTCGTATCTAGTTAACCTCTAAAAGCATATTTTTTAAATTTAGAGTTGCTAGAGTTTCGACTCCGAGATATCGGCTGCCGAAAACGCTATAATGTAAACCATAAAACCAGTATAAAATATTATACACTGTTCTAGAATAAATCATTTCATATTAAAGACCTACCTATGTATATATACGGAGAGTGTAAATAATTGCCAAACAAACAGATTTTTATAAAAATTATAATCCTTTTTAACAACCTGATACTCACAAGAGGGAGTTGATTTCGCAAATAATCAACGCGAGTCGAGCATTCTTAACAGGCGCAAGTACATCGGTAACACGGCATACACCTCTCGAAATAACGATTGGAATTTCGGATAACCAACACCATACATAAACCGATGCGACATATCTTTATCCACGGCGACGCCGCGCCGCGCGCCCGCGAGAAATTCAATTAATTACCCTGTCAAAACGAAAGTGGGTTTGTGCGCATGTCAATTGGATTCGTTTGTCAACTTTTTCGCGAATTTCACGCGTAATGATGTTACACATACATACTGGGTACACACGTGAGCGTTTTGTGACACTTCATTTAGTACTACACATTAGGCGTTTAGAGATTTGTCTCTCGATAACACACGTTTTAAGGTCTTAAAAGGTAGTCTTATTAGTTCTCGTTTCGAAACAAACTGGCGTTAGCATGCTATATATACCTTATAGGTCTTTTCAGTTCTGAAAATACGCGTCATCAAAACGCGCGCTTCGAACCGCGGAATGTATATATTTTAATACACATTGTATAAAAGAAATGAATGTATATTTCTATTAGATTTTAGACATTGATAATGGATTTCTTAGTATGTGTAAATGAAATCACAACGATATATAAATTACCGTTCATGCATTATTAGAGTTTATATTATATTTTTATTGAGTTTCTCAACTAAATTTACTGCCATTATTAAATAAACCGATCAAATCCAATCAAATTAATGCTACTGATACTATTAAATAAACCACATCAAATCCAATCAAATCACTGTAGTGCTGATCTAATCAGCTCTTCTAACAAATAAGCAATAAAGAACGATGTTATATAAACGTTACATATATACATACAAACACACATAAAAACAAGTATTTAATAGTTACGTGTAAGCAAAAGGAGATATGCCGGAAAACGTAACAATATTCTTTTCGGAGTGATATCCATTTTGCACGACTGACTTCCGGCAATTCACAGAACGGCGCGGTGCGGCGTTAAATAGAAACGGTTATTGGCTATTGGAGGTTTCTCTTCGTGCTTTATCGAATAACGCTCCAATGTGCGTGTATTGTACAAATAAAACTGTACTATTTATATTTGCTTATTGTTCGTACTCGAAATGCAGATGTAAGAAAAGCGATTTGTTTATAGAACATTGTTAATATAAAAATGAGAAAGTTAATACTCCGATGGTACCGACATGTAGAAAGAATGACAAAACAAATATTATACAACACAAATCTTGGTGGATGCAGAAGCCGATGGAAACCAAGACTTGCCTAACTTGCTTATTTTGAAGATACTGACTTTTGGAGAGTCAAAAGTCTTCGAAACCGGCGTCCATGTAAGAGCGTAATAAAAAAGAAACACGTCTAAACACGAACTATATTTGGCTCTTTACCCGCCTTTGGCTCTTTCAGCCTACCCCTTAAAGGACCCGGCGTGGTGATATAAAGATAATAATAAGATCATTTCTGCTTGTAAAAAAATAATATGTAGGTAACAAGCAACAGATCGCAAGCATACCGATGAAAAATTGAACATAACGATGTTTGGTCAAACTTGTTTCCAGACTTCTCTAGTCATGAACTGAAAACTCATTCAAGGAAATGGGTAATTTATGCAGCCACAATTCACTAGTCATTCGATCAGAGCGAGATCACTTTAGCAGGAAACCAATAAACGCTTACAATGCTTGCGGACTTCGTAATAAATGTAACAATGTTGCCTATTCAAGTATTAAACTGTGCTTTAGTCAGCCGAGTAACTTTCCTTTGGCCTGCGAGGTATGTGTGTACACGTAGCGATTGTCTAAGGCTAAGGCGTAATTCGAAACGGTATAATGTCAAATATGCATAGATTTTATCGGATTAACCGCTTTGCTCATTATCAACTTGTATTGTGGGTCTTGTGATCGGCCAATGTGTTGTGCAAGCTTTACTAACCTAATATTGGCAATTCGTTAATGTTTTAATACAAAACAAAGAATAACAATCATTTTTAAACATTCATTTATATGTTTCATGAGCTTTTCATTAAATTATAAATATGTTATAAATAGTTATTGGATTGTCTCGTGTTAAAAACGCGACTGCTGATCGGGAGGTCTTAGGTTGGATTCTATTAAATTATTCTAGCTTGGGTTTTCTACTAAGAATTTCAGGTAGTGTCTTGGGGTCTGCACTTAAGTGTTATATACATATATAATCTTCGATATAAAGGTACGTTGTATTAGTTGCAATAAATATTCAATATAAGATTACTGCCGAATGTACAAAAAATAAGCCTTTCAAAATAATCAACAAGTAATGGGCAAACGATAAAAAACTGAATTTATATGCTCCTATTTTGCCATTTGCTATCGTTTCATTTACATTATGTATTGAACTACCAGCATCAAAAATTTGGACCAAGTGTAATATAGACTAAGGGAGACGAGTAAAAAAAGATCAACCTCGGCACGAAGTAAAAACGAACCGGGAAAAACTTAACGTCTCGTCCAATTATACCGGCAATTCAACAGAGGCATTACATGGGAGTGAATTGACTGCACCTTGCCGTATTCATTATGCACGCCGGTCCCGTGCACCGAAAATAGGGACATATGGCGCACACCGCCTGCCTACCTACCTGCGAACTCGTCCCACCTTTTTATCTGACAATTTATTTGTTCCCTTGCACCTGTTCATCGGGAGATCGCTCTTTGTGCGTCGAATGGAACAGGAGAGAACTTTTCAATGGGGCTACGTTTTAGTTGCTCTCAATTTACTAAAAAATATAAAAGCTTGCTGAGATTTTTTGTGACACCAAGGACAAAATTAATTAACACAACGTAAACGCCAACGCAGACGGCGGCGGAAACCACGTTCTAATTTCGAGAGACTCGAGTTCTACGTAGAAATTTGGGAGCACAATCAGGAACAAATTACTCGGCTTATGTTTTGTCTCGAACACTCACAGCTCACATGCAGCTAGCTTCCGGGGGCGAGACGATTCTCTGAAGCACTTCGAATTAAGTAGACAAAGTGAGGCGCGACAACTCGTGGGCGAAAACGAAGCTCGTTCTACTTTACGCGAATACCTCTCAGCTCACGTGAATTAGCCATTTACACACGTCCTACCCGCCACCGCCCGCCCCGAACCGCGTATCGTTCATTAGGCCGGAATTACGAGCGCTCGGAAAGACGCGGCCGGCCGAACGTTCCCAGCGGAATGTGGCGCGGGAACAACACACGCTTGTTGAAATAGTATTCGCCTGTTCACACAGACGATAATTAGCGCAAACACACCTGAATGCACTGTAAATATCTTAGTGAAAACAATGGCGATCGGGTGTGTTCCGGGTCGGATTACGGTCGGATTAGACGTGGGTACACGCGCTTAGTCGGTAACTCTGCACAGCCTTACATGTGTGCACCTACATCGTTACAGAAAACAATATACACACACAACCATACCTTGATGCAATAGTTCCATTCACGTATAGGTGTAACATTGTTGAAATATTAGAAACCTATGGACACAAGCTATTTTTGAGTGTTGTTGATGTCGCCACTGCACAAGAGCGAGGATGCAACTTCATTCATACTAATTTTGTTGTCATTTGGCACGAGCCCGTCTGCTACGATCACTACTGGGTAATTGAAGCACTCATTCATCGTGTTATAACAGACATTACCAAGTAACCTTGACGACGACTGAGACTGTACTATTCTGATATATTATAGTCGCGATATTGTAGCGATTAAAGAGCGTCTTGGCGATATCGCGACGACATTATTTAATCAACATGTTCATTTTGACCAATTGATATATTACCTACAATATCGTTATAGGAAGTCGTTAGATGTTATGGCGAAATGATAAAGCGAATGTATAAAAACTTTCACACACATTTTTTAACATCAAGTTTAGTACATGGGGACTAGGCACACATGTTCATGTGAAATAGGTGCAACACATAGACGTGAGTAATATTTAGCAAATTATTATGGACCCATACATATATAACACAAAACTAAAGTATATAATTCCATGCACAGTACTTAACTATACTTAACTGCTGCTAAGCTGCTGAATTATCTTTATGTCGTCTCCCTTTAACATTAAATGTAAAGCTATTGTACATGTGACATCAGTGGTTCTACTAGGCACCAACAAATTCCTTCATAATGTTTATTCCTACAGCTGTATGCACGAAACAAAACACCCCTGTTAATAAAACGCTAATCGCAACAATATCGGGAGAGTGTGAAAACGTCGGTAATTTACAATATGCTATCGAGCACTGTCTACCAGTTCCCGGTTCCCATTCTCAGTTCCCGATATCGGATAATTCTTCTTCATTGTAACAAAAACTCTCCTTACTTCGCAGATAACTTCTTGCTTGTTTTTACTGTGGAATCCACATATTACCAGTATTGGCAGTTTTATATCGCGCCCATTGATCGATCTTAATTTTTACGTGTCATATTTCACAAAGGTTCGCCATTTATCACGCGGAATTGCTTTTACGTGAGTGGAAATCCGAGTCCGGATATCGGTGTTGCCAATGATAACAAATGTTCCAAAATAACATATTTTGCAAGCTGTAGGTAAATAAAAATTTAGTATATTATCACGTCAGATTCCGCACGGGGTAGGTAGGCAGAGAGCGCTGACGGGCTTCTGCATTTATCGCTCTCTAAATTCATGCAAAACGATTCCGGAGACTTTTGACTCACCTGTCAGCCAATATTGGACCTATGTATTTACTCAAGATAGTTAAATCTTGCCCTTACTCGGTACTCTACATCCATTAACAAGCAGATTATATAGACAAAAAGGCAGATAAGTAAATTTTTTTTTTCAGTCTACCATTTTCGATATATGAACTATATGCAGCTTGATGGCAACATGAACACCAAGCGTACCAAGGGCAATTTTAGGCAAGGAACACAAGACGAACGTTAAGAGAATTTTTTATCGTTGTTCTTACCGAAGTCGGTCTTAGAACTTAGAACATTAAACTTGCTTTCATTGGCGAGTATTACGCCTTTGTTTCGAAGGTATTATTATTAAGGCAAGAACGCACGGTGTTACCGATGGTGACCGGTGTCGATACAGTAACATTCCGCGCGAAAAACGACTTTACAACTGTTGACATAGACACCAATATAGCGCGCACACTCCTTGAACTACGTAGCAATAACTTGCGTTTAGTGGTATACTTGTGGCTCATAATACAAAACGTGAAACGAACGTGACTCATTTGTAAGTCGGAAACTATTCGACCTGAGGCCATAACACGACACACACAATTCACCGGTTTTATTGTCGTATGACAGAAATGCATTGCAACGTGATAAATTCTTAATGTACGATTCGCGCGAATTGCAGAATTCAATTCTATATCAACTTCCAGTATGTAATTCTATACACTCCTTTCCTTTATGTATTTACTGAGAATCATCAAAATTTACAACTCTGGTGTGTAATGTACCCTTCGCAAATTACAGGCGTGATGTTACTTTTTTTTAAATGTAATTTCAACAATAATCAAATACCTACGGTTCAAAAATTATTATGATTCTATCATCACGCCAAGTCCTTTACGGGGTGGACAGAAAAAAAACAACTACAAAACATGACTTTCTTCATACCCTAACACGCCGATTTTGGAGTCTTTTGACTTCCCCATCAGCCAACTATTTAAGTCGACAGTCAGAGATAAAAAAATTACAGTATTTTTCCTTCGATACATTCAAGACGATAATTTTATTAATAAATGATCGCATGCAGTCCCGGTGTCGTGTTGCGGAAACGTACCGCATGAGCGGCGGCCTTGCGACTGCGGTTTCATACAGCTCGGCTCATGGGCACTACAGCCGCGTGCCCACTGGCCGCTCATGTAGTCCTCACACTTCGGAGATACATATAATGCCAACGGACATTCGACACCGGCACGTTTTATTTACAATACACACGTGTAAATAGTTATCGCCTATTTAATAGAATCTAAGAATAAACGTTAATAAATATAAATATGTCTGTACATTGTAATGATCAGAAGGTATGATCAGAAGGATCATACCTATCAATTGTATAAAATGTATTTAAAACAATTGCTTTTTTCAATGACTATTAGTACAAAATTTATTTATTTATTTATTTATTTTTTTGCAATATATATTTACAATTTATTTTTTTACGATTTTTCTATCTAATTAATTGCAACTAAACATTATGTCAAACACATACAAAAAAGCCGAAATGAAACAAAGAAATATGAAAACATACAACCATGTAACATAGCGACTGATCTATTTTAAATTCATACACAAAAGCAAAGCTCTCCGTAATGCATACAGTCATACACACAGTCATACATACAAATAACTTTAAGATACGTCACAGCGGAGCACAAAAGACCCATGGCAGTTTGCACATTGACGGCGCTCGCTTGACGTCACTCGAGACGGTTGAAAATACAATACAAAAAATACAATTCGTGAACGAGCTTACGGATTATGAAAAACGAGTAAAGGCAACACGAGCGTGGGAGCTGCATCACTGGGATATTAATAGATATATTATAAATTTGATACTGTTTGTCACAGAAATAAAAAGCAAGTAATATTCATATTAAAAAGTATAGACAATAGACATGCATTGGAAAAACACAAGGAATAATTGGTAGGTGAGGCCATTGCCACACCGGGCACACAACCACACTACGTGGCACTACAGGGAGTTTCAATTAGGAAAATACAATACGATAAAACCTACCTTGGTACTGTGCAATAATCAATAAATATGAAAGCAATGATACGAATAATATGACCGACCAAGTGTGTGTAAGTATATGATAGCATTTACAAACTATCTACATAAATACTCGTATACATGTCGGTATAACATCGCATTACAGGTAATAATAAGCAACTATGCAAGTAATAAATTACTATAGGAAACCGCGAGCAAAAATTTACATGTACACTTAAGTAGTTGAAGATCTATGATTATTTCATCCGCTTTGCAAATAGAAATAAGGTTTTTATTACGTCATAATTAATAAGGAGTTTACTCAAGCCTCAATCACTATCAACTAGATCATAGCTTCTCAAACTCTTTCGTTTATCGATTATTTTGTAGCGTCCCCCAAAAGCATTATATTTTAAAAGAAGTGTGTCATGAGTTTTTACCCCCTATTCGAGCCTTCAGCACCCACAAGGGAGACTTATCGCCCACTTTAAGAAAGACTGAACTAAAGTAATGAGGAACGAGTGAATATTTAAATACTGAACAAGTTTTGCAGATCATTAGCGATGGTCGGCTAACTTTCGAATAACAGATGAAAAAACTTAGTTCAACAGTATAAGTTTTTCCGTTTCTGGTTCCGGTTGTGTTGTTTGACTTAAAATCACAAACCCTACAGAATGGTAATATACATTTTTCTTATTACATTCATACAATATTGTACTATTTGACGCTTGCTTATGTTGAGGTCTCATGGTAGGCTATACATATGGGCTTAATCTTTATTCTCATTAGTGTCCTCTGCAAAGGATCGATGAATATTATTTGTTATTTAACGTGAATATGAATATTATTTGTTATTTTATATTAATCGGTGTTCATTTAAAGTTTTTTGGGTTCATTATCAACCATATGACTGCTGTTAACTGAAAGAGTCCAAGCACTAATTGAATAAATTTATGGAGTTCAATAATCAATTAAAGCTACAATACATTATATCTCTGATCAATCAATGTATATATCGGGCAATAAAAAGCTTCAAGCCAAAAAAGTTTGCGGTAAAGATACAACTACATTTGTAAAACGCGTATTTCATAAAGAAAGCGATGAATGAAGCACGTAAGGTGAGGTTGAGCTGCTCGGCACTTACGACCATCTGCCTACCACGGGAGGTACCGGACGTGACAATATAATAATCATTTTCTAGAGGAAGGTGAAGTATTGATTAACAAGTATTCAAATAGCAATATTCATAGACCCGGCTCCGATGAATCGCACAGCTTGAGTAGGGTTCGACATACGTCATGATATCACGCTTCTAAAGATACGATCTGCTTACGTGGCGTGAATAATTGCCATCGAGGATACTACTCGCGATGTACGAGCGCGATCGACTCATAAATCTCATTTGACATCATCCGCGTATCACATTCCAGCACACTAAAGAGAGACGATGTTTAGTGAACGTTTAAAAGTGCCTCGGAATCTCGATCTGTTCCCGTGTATGGCAAAGGGATCTCCACCTATTTCATAGTTGGAGGTAAAATTTAATTGGGGACACACTTGGGAGTGTACGAAATACCCTGACTACCCCATCGGGGAAATACCGGCGAGATGTGATGTTATGTTGTTAAAGTTAACAGATAATGATGCCAATGAGAAGTAACTAGCCACATCGGTTAAAGCAACTCCTAAAGCCGTTGATTCTCGGAGTAATGATAGTTCACGGTAAGCTTATTACTCACGTTTCCGTGCCACGGGGAGCACTAATCGCGGTTGTCAGAGCTATTCGCCAAAAGTTATGGGCAGTTTCAAAAGTTTTAATCTCTTGCGAATTAACAAATTCACAACCGACCGACCGAATATGTGATTACCTTTAGGCAAATTAATCCGTACCTTTATTTGCAAGGACAAGCAGAATTCATGTAGGTACATATGTAGCCTTTCGTTCACACGTACGAGAACATACTCGTACTAAAGAATGGATGCATTTGTAAGAGAACAATATAAACGATATTCAACTGTATAGTTGTAAGTTTTTACGTTATAAACTTAACTAGCTTCAATTCTCACGTGAAGTTTTGGAAATATTCATTTTCTCATAACAATGTGTTCTTCGTTCAGGAAACTATTTACCATGTTTGTGTGTTCTCTGAACGCATCAGATAAAAATAAAGGAATTTTATCTTCCTGACACGAGAAGCGAGGTGGTGCTATATGATCCAACAATTATCAAGAAGTTAGTGATCGTGAATAGAGACGTGATGATAGATAAGAAAACAAAAGGCACCGTTAGATATTACCACAAAGGATTAACAAAATAGTGTCTGAACAAGAGAACAACAAACACACTTGATATTTAAAAACAAAATATCATTATTTTATGCCCATATCATTTTATCCGCTACTGGATATAAGTCCCCTTTCAGAATGGGAAGAGTTACTGACACAATCTGCCAAGGGTCATCAAGGTCAATCATCTGGGTTGGCAGATTTCAGACGCCTTAGAAAACATTGTGGAGTACTTTAATATCAAAGTATCAATACACTTAAGATTCTAATAACTGATCTGAACACTAATAAGTCTTAATTATATTATTTTACTATTAAATAAATGTTTCGTGCGTGACTCCTACGTGACCTGTGCAATCGGCGTAAGCTCATGATGAAGGAGCTCGTATAAGTCCGAAACTAACACGCGGGAGTTAAGCCGGTACATAAATAATCAAGTCTTGCATGGTTATAATGATTTTGTCCTACGACTAGGCACTGGACTCTCCGTAGT
>DWMG01001765.1:0-14464 GCA_018244855.1 Elbella merops | reverse complement strand
TATAGCAGGGTGCACCACGTGCAGGTGAGGTTGACTTGGGCTCCTGAGATGGTGGTTGGAACCCCTTACACCCCATAATCATAATGAGTTATTAGATATTGACCATCTGATGATGACAATGATTTAATAGATATGGACCACGTCATATTTATTTTTATATTTGTTTAATACCTGACAAATACTTTGTGGCTAGATTGTTTTAAGGGCTTCTGAATAGCATTGCGTTCTTTTTTTAATTATTTAATACTCCTAATAATTATATAATACTCGTAACAGGTTGTATAAGGAAATGTTTAATGACACAAACAACGACGAGTATATGTTTAATGTGAATAAAAAAATCATTTTTCTCCGTTTCATTGCGAGCATTCTGTTACATTACAGATCATTTAATTGATTATTACAACAACGAACGAATGTATGATATGCTAAAAAGGTGTATAATAAACTAAATTTAAAGAGATAAGGTATGCAATATCCATTTTGGATTAACTAATTTAATTTCCACTAAATAATTGAAGAAGTTACGTGATTCGACGCTAAGTTCGTGTGTTAGTGTTAGACTTTACATACAAATGTAGTATATATGTCTCCTAACGTCTGAGCAGGGACCGACTTTGATGCATTAAACAGTAACGTAAGTTTCATACAAAGGCTGTTTCTAAGTATAAAGTAGTAATTTTCATTGTGAAATATTATGTGCCGCAAAAATAAAATATAATCTAATTTGTGAAAAAGTAAAAAGGAAATATTGCTCCAGGAAAGCCAATTTTTAATAACATTGACTCTTCCGCTTTACTTGAATAAAATATCTGTTAGGCCTAGGACGCTTCCCCATTACATGATTTTGTAAAAAATATTTTCTTATGTTTTAAAGGAATGGCGTCAATTTAGTACCTATTAAAAGTGGTTACTGGAACTCACTAACATTAGATCTGCCTTTAATTATTTTATCATTAATCATCATCAACATCGTCTCTTTTATTGTTTCACTCTTGCACACGGTTCTCCATAGAATGTGACAGGGTAAGGCCATGGTCTCCCACGCTGGCTAGGAGCAGATTGGTAGACTTTACACGTTATACAAAATTCAATAAACAGTCCCAATACGTGCAGCCTTCTCTAGAATGTTTTACTCCACCTATACACTAGGTGATATATTTTTTAAACCTCATATACATTTAGTAAGAATTGGCAATGGTCAGTTGTTAGTAAGCTCAATTTATCTATAAATAAATACATATTATATGAGACTTTTCTGGTGTTCGCTTAGAATTGCTAAAAATAGTACAATGTGTAACGATCTTTTTAATTCGTCATTGAAATAAAGCTGGCTATTGGGAATTCGTCTGAAGTTTCCAATAGGTTTAAATATTCATGCAGACCCTCGAGCGGCGCCGGGGCCAGGGGTCAGGTGACAATCACTTATTGCTTGCTAATATCTTGCAACTTTGAGATTGACACTCGCTTTATTGACTTGGTTTTTACACTTTTACATGACATTTAATGATTTTGACAAATGAAAACTTCGATCGGAAGTTTACTTATAGAACCAAATATATATATATATATACACATATATTACGCACAGGTTTTTTACAGAGTGAGTGTAGTGTGTGTATGACACCCTACAATATAGTCAGGGTAAGTTGTGTATTGAGCAGTTATAATAAAGACGTCAAACCATCGACATGCATTTCAATACTACATCGGGCCTGCTAACACATTACAGTTCGCACAGAGGACCGAGTGCTAAATATTTCGACTTATCCGTTGAATAGTTTTTTTTTCAACCCATTAGAATTCCACTGTTGGAATACGGGTCTCCTCTCATATAGACAGGGTTAAGGCCATAGTCTACCACGCTTGCCAAGTGCGGGTTGGCAGACTTCACACACCTTTAAATTATAAGGTGTGCAGGTTTCCTCAGGATGTTTTCCTTCACCGTAAGCAAGTGATATTTCAATTTAAAGAATTTAGAATAAAGTTACTTCTGCATAATCGTTAGTATACATATATAACTTTATTCTAAGAATAGGTCGATTTCTGTTCTTACAGACCTGAAGTTTATTCTTCTTTGCACGCTTCTGACACGCTCGATTTCAGACTTCTGAACCCCGCATCAACATTCGCATTGTATTACTAGTAAGGAATCTGGTGTAACGATATAAATATCTATATATATGTTATTCTTTTTCAAAAAAACCCAGGCTTCGAGGGCCGAATAAAAGGGTATCTTGTAATTTTGTAATTTCATTATTGAATAACTTTTTCTACTGAACTTTTTTCATCTTTCATTCAATATTAAGTTTGTTTCAATAAAGTACACACATTTTTATGAGTATTCATTTACTTCAATGTTTGTGTTGGTTACTCAATTGTTTGCTTAGCTTTGAAAATTATTATTAGTTTTTGGAGATCAAGCCGTATATTTAAACACAAAATGTTAATGTACATACATATGTACGTTGTACATTATATATATGTACCTACATATGTATTTTTGTGTTTACCTAAAGGCAGAGGTATTTTAATTAAGTTTTAGCTGGGGATATTTTTAGCTAACAAGTTAATTTTTAGTTATGATAATGTCTGTCTGTCTAGTTACCAACCAACATAACATTACGCCAGTATCTCTCTGAGGGGTTATATATGTAAGTGGGCAAGCAGAAGAATGTGAACCCCTTCCATGTTTTAACAGCTACATTTTCGTGCTACTAAGAAATAGGAGGTGAGCCGATAGCCATATACCGGGCACAAATCCAGATTCCGAGCTACTACTAGGTATTTCAAGTTGAAAAATCCCAGTAGTAGCCAACCAGGAGATCGAACCCAGGAACTCTCGCTCAGCAGTCGCCCTTGCGACGACATAAAAAGTCCATTCTCTTTTAATAAGTAACAAGGATATAAGTATATATAGGTATAAGGTTTTTTTCAAAGTCAAAAGAAGAATGTAACAGAAGTTAAGAAATATTATTCGTTAAAAATATTTTTAAATAATTCGTGACAATTAACTATGAGAATCCAACTTTAGACTTGGAACGAAAAGTTTTGAAGAAATTATAGGTACTGGATATTTATCCGCCACTGTGTACCTTTTGCCTTAAACTTATGATCTATATTTAGAGATTTATTTCGATAAAGTATTTGATTTTTTCTATTATAAATCATGTAAAGCAAACTTTAAACGAAATCTTTTATAGGTTTTCATAATAAATGGTATAACATTGATATCCCGAAAACTTTTTCTTTATGGAAATAAGTAACAGGCCCACAGGTTGAGTGAAGGCAGGTAAAGTGCCTGCCACAGTCCAAATTTATGAGTGCGACCGGTCTGTAACATTAATAAAAATAACTTCTTAGGGCCCTTACACACGGTCCTTTGATAACGAAAAAGGCGAAACCTGCACAATGGTAACAGATGGTTGGGTAACAAAAAGTTTGTAAGCGTAGATACTTAACATATAAAGTTTTAAGTCCATACTTTTATCGATTGCATCCAGACATAAAAATTGTCGTGCTCATCAGAAAAATAATCCCTGTGGGAGCCAAATGAGACTAAACAAATTAGTAAGTATAGGTCAAAGAGTCGCAATAATTTGTATCTGGTACTGTCACAAGGCGTAATCAGTTTAAGTGTCATCGCTCATCTGATATTTATTTGATAAGATAAATAGATAACTGAAGTCAAATACTATATAAATGAAAGTATTCCAAAACAGATATACCTCAATGTTGATGTATTCACTCACTCAAATCAAATAGGTCAGATTTCGGTTAACGGAAGCGTCAGTCAAGTCTTCGAAACCGGCGTGCAGTTATAAAAAAGACTAAAAATAATTGTTAATAGAATTCTAAAAGAAGAATTAGAAATGTCAGTGTTAAAGCAATGAAACTAGTTTTTTTAGTTTCTTAAAACATACATACATATTGGTACATCTATCAAAAGCAAACGAATCTATTTTGAATTTGGACTGATATTAATAAGTCAAAATATAAATTTAATACCCAGAATCTCGTGCTGTATTGACATACCATAAATCTCAGTAAACGTTTAGTCTAGGTATACGTGATCACGTAGAGCAAACATTTCTCATAACAAAAATAAATCGAAATTCTAGGCGTTCTAATTTTAAAAGATATTTGTGTTTAATGTTGCTTGTTTGCGGAAAGTTTTATCCACCCGGTTGTTTTACTGTTTACCCAAATTCGTCTCTATATGATGTGTGCTTTGAAAAGTTACGACTCGTGTGTTGTCGCGTAAAGAGCAACTTCAGGACTTCAAGTCGACTTCAGGAAGAACTATATTTGTGTTTGAAATAAACAACAAGTAATAAACAAAGCTTATAAAGCCATAAAGTAAGATAAACGAGATGTTCTTCTCCTCCACTAAACAAATTAAATTCCAATTTTTTCGCATGATTATAGTCTATATATTAATTAATAATGTACATCATCAAACCAATTTCCTTAAGATATCGGTAAAGAGAACCGAACACCTATGTACAATTATGTCAATATGACGACCACGTTGTTAATTAAATCCCAATTGATCAATGTTTGCTGTAACGAGACGCGACCAATCATATCAAATGACACACGGCCTCGTAATGTACGAGTACACGCTATGACGTCACACATAAATCTTCCGGGCAGTTTGTAATTCAAGCCGTAATCATATAATTGCATATAATGAGACACCACATTCATATTATAGGCGACATGTGTCACGCGTCAGTGTCATTTTATACTCATACTCTTTACTGTCCTGTTGGTCCAGTGAATCTATTTACCCGGAGTTACAGGGTTCGATTGTAACTCGGGACACATATTTCCGTTATGAGTAAAAATATTTTGTTCTGTCTGGGTGTAAAAAATATCCAGTGAAGTAATGTTAAAATATTTACATATGTAGTTTATTAGTCTTTTGGTTATTATAGGAAAGGCTCTGCTTAGTTTGGGATCAACTAGCCGGTTGTGGAGAAGTTCCAAAATATTTATATTTACTATATTTAGGTATTATTTATAATCTTTTTGCAGTTAAAATGATCTAAATATGAGCGGAAAAATAAGGAAGTAAATTAATATTACAAGAAACAACATAATCTCATCGGCTTTCGAAAACTGCGGGTTATTAACCCGGAAAGGGCTTTAATGGCAATGTGCAAGCGTAGTGCCGTTTCTCTAGAGATCTCGGAGATATGCGCGTTGTGGGCTCCGAAGGGTGTTTTAGTGAGTAAGATTTTCACATAATCCGATCTCTTTGCGTAGTCGTAGGATATCTTTTGAGCATATCTTTTGAGGATTTGTTTCCAGAGGAGGAAGGATTTTCTTAGAAACGATTCCATGTTTAGAATCGCACATGGAATATTCGCCATTTCACATTATTGTATGTAGTCGGAAAGAAGTTCGTAAATGTTATACTAGTTTGGAAATAAAGAAATATAGTCTTTTGTGTTATCAGAATTTCATAATCATTTCTGCTACCTAATAGTTAATGAATCAAATTACCAATGGCATTCAGTGCGGTTTACATAATTCCTGAAGAACATGTTAGTTACCCGATTTTGACAAAACTGCAATTAGAATATTGCAAAAAAAATATTTGATCTAGTAGCAGGTAATATTTACGCCCTGTATTTGGACTTTGAGGCATCGCAGTGAGTCTCAGCATTATCGGGTGAAGCAGCATGATATAGGTAGTTGAAAATATCTACTTCACAAGTCAACAAAGTGTTATCATTTCCACTGTGTCATCATCAGCGTCACCCCTGTATTACCGTCACCCCTGTGTCGTCATAAATGTATCATTATTGTTACCGTATCATAAACATTATATTATGCTTATCGCAGCTTCATCATCATTACTATATCATCACGAATCATAATGGTTTTCATGAATACTTTGAGCTGATTTGTCGTATCCACTATGTCAGTTAGAATTATGAATTTCTGGATTTTCTTTATTTATATATTTTCTTTACTTTTCTGACTGCCTCGTTGGTTGAGTGGTTGTAAGTGCGACTGCCGAGCGGGAGGTCCTGGGTTCAAATCCCTGTTCTGGTACTATTGGATTTTTCTATTTTAGAATTTCTAGTAGTGACTCCGGAGTCTGGGATTGTGCCCGGCGGTTGGCAATAGGTTCACCACCGATTCTATGGGACGTAAACGTGACGGGTGAGACGTGGGAGTGTACTACACTCCTCTTCTTTAATTATAATAACGTCTATAGTAATCGTTAAGTAGCTTTGTCCTGGTTCATACTTGTTACCCTTAATTTGGTTAGATACGGCTATAAAATAAATGCTTATTAGTAGAGGTAAATGTAAAATTTGAAATGATGTAGGTACTTCAAACAACACTGAACACGCATCTTCATAAAACATTTTAACGCTGTTCCAAATTGAACGTTATTTTATTCTAAGGAATGCTTTAAAATATTATCTAAGTGTGTATCATAAATTTCTTTAAGTAACTTTAATGTTTCCAGTTGTTCGCAGGCGGCAACTTGATAATTTGTTCGCGAACAAGACCCGAGAGACGTAATGTTTTCTATACATTACTTATATTCTTCATATCAACGCTAATCAAATTCATCGTGGGTGCGTGAACTAATTTACTTTGCTCTGATAATATTCTCTTTTGCTTTGATCCAGTAACAAATGATATCAAAGAACAAACAAGATATATTTAATCAAGTTAAAGAATAGCTCTGCTAACATTTTCGTTAGACTCTACAACATACGACGATACATTCGATATAAATTATTTACTTTGTCATTATGAAATATTGTATCTAAAGATGACATAAGTATCATAATTCTTTTAATTTCAATTATAAACGTGTCACCAGTTAAAAGTTTTAAATTGCAAATTGATAATTACGAGTACCAAGAATTTTCAAAAAAAGCTCCCTTTATCCTTTTGAGATTGTAATATGTAGTACTATTACGATAGTAACGAAATGGACATAACTAAAGTTTAATGCCGTCCAATATTCAGTGTAATAATTACTTCAAGTAGTTAAAGCTAGGCTTACTGAAGGGTAGATGAAAATTTACATATTAATAGTTTGTACCATTGTGGGTCAACGAAGCATAGTATCATTTACCGGTTTGCGAATGAATGATTAATTTGCAATGGTAATAAGTTGGTGTTGTGTATTTCTATGGACATTTATGGAACATTTACTTGACTAAAGCATTTTAATCTGAACGCCGAATCGACATACCTACTGAAAGGGAGAAAAGTATTTCGTGAGATTTGATTTTGGGAATTTTATTAAGGCAAGTTTTATCGATTTGTACAGAACTTGACACGCTTATATCTCTCATGAACTGGCTCGAGAACAAATCTAAACGCACTTAAGATTTTCATTAAAACTTTTTATAGGGATCACGCGGAAATACGGCGAAAGTTATAGGAGTGTGGATAAGAAACTTAGGTAGTTGATTCCCATGGAAGGGAATAAATAAACCTTCATTTATCACATCCACATCCAACGATTCTGACATTGTGTCTGGATATTCACAGCCATAGGTGTAAACTAGTATTAAGCATTGCTCAGTGCGGCTGTTTAAGACATCGCTTCAACTAAAATACAATCAAACATTGCAGTTTAATTGTAGACGTATTTAAATACCTTACCTTAAAATTATATTTATTTTTGCGACTTTAAATCAACTTTTCATCAAAATTTTTCATTAGAAGTACGTGACATGAATGTGCTCATTTAAATATTAACAACTTCTGGTATAGAAGTCAAAGTTTGTAACAAAAGGTCCTATTATCTTTACACTATGCTTTTCTCATATGTCATCATTTTTCCTCATTCGCTATTATTTATCATTTCACCGAAAATATATTTTCCTTTTAATTACAGACATTAACGTCTCGAAAAAAAGGAATATAAAATATATGTACATATATGAGTATATAAGGAAATATAGAAAATATATCAAAGACATTTTACACGAACAAAGACTGAAGAAAAAATTAAATGTAATTTCAATTAGAAATTTTGCCATTTTCAACTGTAAATATCAACAAGATATGTTAAAGAGAGGTTGTTTTTCACGATCTGAATATTAATATAGAACAAAGAAAATAATTCAGCTGTGAATTGCCGTTTTTAGTATGTAGTATGTCATATCACGTAGTAATAAATATTGTTCTAAGATGCCCAAGCTTTCACTATTATTTATGATCTAGAAGATTTTTATTTTGTGGGGTTCTTCTAGTGCGTTTTTCATTTTCTGTTCTGGGGTTGAACGTTTTTTTTATGTTGTATTCTGCTGTTGTATATCAATTTGTTGCTGTTTAAGTGATATGTCGTATTTTTTTTAATTAGCACGTATATTTTAAAAACAAACATCATATGAAATAGAAAGGAAACATTCCATAAATTATAGTGCATGAAATATTAGTCTCCTAATCAGAAACAAATGTGTCTATAGTTATAATTTGGAACATTACTTAAGTATATTCGTATCACGAAAGATTCTTCCAACAGTTTGAAAACCCGAACAGATGTAGGGTAGAAGTTGTTACATTAAACCTGAGACCAAACCTTGTTACCAACGCAGGTATGTGTGGTACGTGTGGAGAACTTCTGAGTCGATACTAAAAGTTGTTAATATGTAAATAAGCACATTCATGTCACGTGCTTCTGATGAAAATATTGATTTCCAAATCCTGAATCCTATTAAAAACGTAACATCTAACATAACAACATGCCTGTAATCCCCCAAGAGGTAGGCAGAGGAATGTGGTACAAATTGAAAAGAAAATTTATTCAGACAGAACTAAAGCTCATAAACCAGACAGATTAAATAATAATCTGGTGACCATGACTAAGAGAAAAGAAACAAACATGTAGTAATAGAAAAGTAATACCCACTAGCATTTTAAAAGTAACAAACATAAATATATTTATAAGGTAAAACTAAGATGCTCCAAAACTGTGTGACGAAAACGATTACACTCATTTAATTGTGAACAGACACAGCAGATGCTTTCTATCAGTAGGTACTTACTACAAATAAGACAGAGAGAAGTGGATGAAAAAGACTAGGAAAGTTGATCCTGTAATTCGACGGCATAGAGGCTAATATGATGATGACGACTATGATGATTTGCTAAAAATACAATACAAAGATACGTATAAATAGTTCAAGAATCGATTAACAGATAAATGATAAAAATAGTAAAATAAAATTGCTTTGGGAGAAGGATTTAGAGGGCTCTGATTTTATTTAAAAGGTCTAACTTTCAAAAACTAAGCTAAGCAAGTGTATATTGTATGTATGTATATTGTTTGTTGTTTCTGATTTACGCTTTCCGGGGAAAATTTTCCAAAGAATTAAAAAAATCTGCACAGTGAAATGCGTAGGGATTTTTTTCTTTTGTCAATCAACCGCTAAGGGAGGGCTTAATCAGCCTACAGGAGATTTTTTGGTGGCTTTCAGATTCAAATTATTTTATTCAAAATGAAACATGAAAAATTCTTCTTTTCTTCTTTAACGACGAATATTGTAATGATGGCTTCAGGAATATTACACTGTACAGTATTTTTTTCTCCATTCATTCTAAGATTTATTTTTCAAATTCTTCTTACATGTTTCATATTTATTACAACGTGGGAAACTTTGATTTCTTTTTCATATTTATTCCATTGCGACCAAAATTACCGAAGATTTTACGAGTTGATTTAAATGATGGGGCTGTAAGTTACGGGGTAAAGATAAAGTATTTGTTAACATTACCATGTTTAAAAGTTTCAAATCGCGTGATTTATCTGCACATGTGAGCAAATTAAACTTGGGATAGATCAATCCAGATGACCATACCGTTACTGAAGTAGTGATAGCCTGGTAGGTTATAAATGAATTTGCCTATCATTGCCTATCATTTCGGAGTTCCTGAGTTCAAAACCTGCGCTGATTTAATCTTTGTTCCGAAATTATTTGTTTTTTACATGATTTGTTGATTACATTATACATTATTTGCTGTAGCGATTAATGAAAAAAATACAGTTCTCCATCATGTTCTCGAAAGCTTCTACCTTTCTGCATTTGATAGGGTGTAACTCTTATCAATCTCAGGGGTGACACGGGTCTAACAATAGATTGATAATAGACTCGATAATGACCGGATTCTATTGCCTTATTTTCTTATTTTTTTCAAAAGTCAAGTAAATATGTACCTATATGAATAGTTTGTACAGTTGCTCTCAATATTAAGGAAGTTGTATATGCGCTACTGGAATAATCTACATTAATGATCGAATTTTTAGTATCATCGATGACTGTTAAGTAGCTAGTTTTAAAAATGCAAGCAATATTTATCATTGCGTGTTCATCAAATTTAATATTATATTACCATTTTAAAGTTTAATCAGAAAATAGATGTTTCCAGAGAACTGATGTTGTGGGTAAATTTTGCAAACTGTCACGAAAGTCCACTTTCACTGAATACAATTGTACCGATTCAATGCGACCTGCAAAAGCTTTGTTTGAATTGAACAATAATGTTCATCCCTATTTAAATCATCATCCTAAGCATACAACCCTCTCCATTGTTAACCCTGTATTGTGTATCATTAGTCTAATTATACCCATTGTGGTCGAAAAGTGAGCAATTTCAGACTGACTCGTTCGACCAGGGCTGAGGTAACGACAAGCGATTAACGAATCATTCTCAAAAGTACGATGACTGAACGATAAGACGTCCTTCACATCTGTCGAATGATGGAAATGTGGTTAAAAATAAATTTCGGTGGTACTGTTCTTTAGAAGAAAGTTTTTATATAATTTCGTATTACAGTTTTAGAAATCTCATTTAAAATATCATCATGCCTGTAAGTTGTTCAATTCTTCATGGAAAGAGAAGTTCACATTCCGCGATTTTTGGGGATATAATACATACATATTTATTTTTTTTCAACCCATTAGAATTCTACTGTTGGAATACGGGTCTCCTCTCATATTAAGAGGGTTAAGGCCATAATCTGCCACGCTGGCCAAGTGCGGGTTGGCAGACTGCACACACCTTAGAATTTATTTTTTATAATTTCTAAGGAGGTGTAAGGGTTCCAACCACGATCTCAAGAACCCAAATCATACCTCACCTGCACGTAGCGAAAAGCCATGCCCTGAGATCTCCAACCCGCATGCCCAGCGTGGAGATTACGGGCATATACCCCCTTTTGGGGAGGCCTATGTCCAGCAGTGGACTGAGATGGGCTGATGATGATGATGATGATGATAATTTCTAAGATGTGTAGGTTTCGTCACGATGTTTTCCTTCACCGTTAGCAAGTGATATTTAAATTTAAAACGCACTTTTGTAAAGGTGCGCGCCATGGATTTGAACCCGGCACCCCCGGAGTGAGGGTTGAATTCTTAACCACTAGGCTATCACTGCTATTAGGCTGATAATGACATGATAATTTAAATTGTGTAGAAATTTTAAAAATATTATTTTTTCTACGTACATACCTACTCTATCCATTTGATAGTAATTCTCAATTCTCTTTCAATAAATTTTAACAGAATTTAACAATTCCGCTTGTCCGTAACATTAGCACTTCAAAGTTTACAAAATAATCATTTTTGTTGATTAATTAAGCCGTCGTTATTCAACTTCAACCAATCGTCCAAGTTATCGTCAAACAACAACCTCGCTTTGAACTAATTTCGTTTTAGTTACATCAGTTAAGGCAACAGATACAACATCGAAACCCATTCGACTTTACATTCACAGCAAACCTTCCTTGATCTATCTAAAGTGGATTATAATAAAAACTTAAATTTAAATTTAAAGCAAAATTTTTAATGTCATCTACACCTCAAGTTGAAATAACAAAACGCAGTCGAATTTTGCATCTACTTAGATAAGTAACAAATCTTGTTCGAAGTTCTTCGAACTTTCCACATTAATGATCTGTTGGCGTTTGTATAGTATACTTAATACAACAAGACAAGCAAATTGCCAGTATCTAATATACGCGTTTATTTTCCTTTCTGGATCTCAATTCACTTGGCTGAAAGACAATGAAAGGAATAATTTATCCATGAATATTAATGAACCAGGATTCGCACTCATCTCACTGCTCACGCTTTTATTGTGTATTAATATAATGCCTTCTGAATACCTACTGGGCGCCTGTCGATAAGTCTTTGTCTCCCCTTCCCCCGTAGCCTATATTCTAGGGGAAATAAATATAAATCTAATAAAAGTAAGTATCGTGATCATAAAAATTGTTGGTATTGTGACTCGACTCATACTTCATTTACACGTGTATGTCTACAATGTGTAGTCTTATCCTTGGCATAACCATATTGGCCACTAACATGTTCACAATTTTTTTAATACAATAACAATGCAAACCTGATAATATGTCTTAGTAATCATTAGTATATACATATGTCTTAGTAATCATTAGTATATACATATGTCTTAGTAATCATTAGTATATACATGTCTTGGTAATCACTAGCATATGTCTTAGTAATTAGTAGCATATATGTATTAGTAATCATCGTACGTTACTCAACATGATGTTCCTCTAAAAACTTATATCTCAAAACACAGACTGTAGCACCTTTCAGAAAAGTATTAAACTGTAACTTTCATACCGCTACACTCGACATCCGGTAACCAAAATCTTGCACATCCCACAAACCGAACGAACCTTCTCAAAAATTCCGTCCATCAAGTATTTACGTTAATTACAATCAAGCTTGTACACTCATTAATGAATTTAACATATTAAAGATACGTGCCTGGGCTTGAAAAGAAAACTCCAATTTGTTCAGAAAATCGTGTTCACGATGCAAGTGAATCACCTTTACTTAAAGTATGTACATAATATGTAGTCTCAGCTATTTAACTAGCAATCTACGTAGTGTTTAAGTGCTCTACACGCCTATTAATTGATCTGATCTGATCTTATTTTCTGAACAATATTATTATTAATATTATACCACACAGGGAGATGGAGGGTATGCAAAGAACAGTGAATATTCATATTTTCTAATATTCTATTATTACTTTGCAAATAAATGTAGTATATACCTAAGTATTGCCACAAAATAACTGAACCAACGAGGAACGTTGGTCGAGTGGATGCAAGCGCGACTGCCGATAACAGGTCCTGAGTTCGATCCCCAGGTTGGCTACTGTTGAGTTTTTCTAACCTGCATTTTCCTGGGTTTTCGTAGTAATGGATCTGTGCCCGGTATATGACGACAGACTCTCCTCCGACCCCACAATGGAACGTAAACATAATTGGTGAAACCTGGAAGTGTACAACACTCCTTTGACTATCTCTTCGGCGATTAAAAGCGCGATGTTACATTACATTAAAAATTATTTATATTATTTTTTTAGTTTTATGAGATATTATCCAAATTTAATCTTGACCAGTACAGAATTAATACCATTTACGGCTGAATATTGTAATTATTATTTGTTTGTAAACTCCAAAGACAGTTATGAATGACGTTGGAATTGATGATAGTATGAATTAGTAGTCCTGCGTGTGTGGTGCGAATGGCGGTGACGGTGAGGAGGGATTTATATTATTTGTTAATGTTGTTGATGTCGATGATGGTGGTGGTCATGATGTTGGTAGTAATAAAAACTATAACGATTCATGTTGCCTAGTTCCATGATGGATTGTAACTAAGGGTGTGTTAAAAATTGTATGCAAACGTAAATTCACGCCTGTTATCCCCGAAGAGGTAGGCAGAGGAATGTAGAACACTCGCACGTTTCACCGGTTACGATTACGTCCCACTATGGAATAGGTGGTGAGCCTATGGCCATGCATCGGTCACATATCCAGATTCCGAACCACTATTAGAAGATCTAAATTAAAATAAATTGTAGTGTTCGACCCGGGAATCGAGCCCGCGACCTCTCAATCGGCAGTCGCACTTGCAACCAATACGACGAATGAGGCAGTATGTATAAATTATACGAACCTTGTGGCCCGATCCTCGACTCATTCGACAGCAGTACAGGTCCCAAGAACGTCGTGAGCAAGGATCCTAATGTCGTCGTTAGTAATATAGCAATAACGATTATATTCGAGTGCTGTTTCGCGATCCATTCATCTTGGCTAGCAGTGCCTTCAGTCCAAAGTGAATCAGTCGCCACTCGCACTAGTACAGCCTGAAAATACATAAACTGGTTGTTTTTTCAGCGTTTCACTTTGTAAGTATTCAAAATGTTCAGGTTTAGGTTTGATTGCACTTGACAGAACTTGACACTTGACTATTTGACAGAACTATGAATGATAAACAAGAAGGCTCTTCTTCTAGAACAAGGATATTTGCAGAAAAATACTTTTTTTCCGACCAATTTTAATTTTTTTATTTTTATTTCAACCCGTTACAATTCCACTGTTGGAATACGGGTCTCCTCTCATATTGAGAGGGTTAAGGCCATAGTCTGCCAC
>DWMG01001764.1:0-14465 GCA_018244855.1 Elbella merops | reverse complement strand
GTTAATTTAGTTATATCATGAATGTGATTTGATTATTGATAATTAAACAACACAATACTGATTTTATTATGTCTCTCCATGGTTCGCCGGAAGCGGAGCTTGTAACAATATCATTATTGTGTTTTTTATATGTCACAAATTATCATTGTAATTGTAATAGTTACAAAATAGTGTTTGAAACAAAAGAATAATTTGGATGACACAAATGAAAAAGTATGTGTAATAACTTTTACCATGAATAATAATTAGAAACTGATAGTTGAGGAGGTTCGACTATATTGTCACAATGCTAGCATATACATATTTATATTGTATACATATAAATCGCATTAAGGATAGATATAGAATTTATATTTTTTATTGTCCACTAAAAATAGTTTACAGAAGTTAGAATATAAAGTGGTGTGCAGTCTATGATTATTTCTTTTCAGCAGGTAGTCCAAATGTATAAATAATTAAAGATGTAATTTAACAAAGCTAATATACAAACGCGTTGAACTCTTTTGCTTATTAAAACAATAGAAAGTTTGTTGTATAAATAAAATATAACTAACATGTTTGTTTGTGTAATAATTATATTCATAAATATAAGTAATTTCTTTTATTCATAACATTTCATGAGCTATAGTTAGCAAATTTAACTAAAATCATAAGAGTATTTAATTAATTCATACTTTTCAAGGTTCATTAGTTAAAACGAATGAAATTAGGCGGTGTGTAGGTCAAAAGCCTTTAATTATCCTACGCAAGTAATCATTTGACGTTTGATCAATAATTAATTTCTAAAACAAACCCGTTAATTACAACGAAGTGCGTTAGTGCGGTAGTTCGTGCTTAGCCTTCATATATATTTAGCTTTTAACACGCTACTACGAGCGAAACACGTTAACAGTAGCGTTTTAACGTGTTTCAATTTTGTCGACTGAAATTATAACAAAACGTCTCTACAAACACATGCTCCTTATTGCATAAGGAGGGAAAAAATGACAGCGCATATCAGTTATTGACATAACAATATCAATAACGGACGAAATAAAGCTTCTTTCATATCGAGAATCGTATCGTTATATCGACTGTTGACCGAACTCGATTAAGTCCAAGGAAAATACGCCAAAAAAGTGTCCGATAAAACGTTGATACGCTTTTTTTTTCTCCGTCAAGATACACTGTTATTTTCCTTAGCTTTATCGTATTTACTTGTCCGGCAAACAGTAATGAAGGAATTGATAGTGCCAAGTTCGATGACCCCCAGTTTTTTTCGTTCCCAAATAGTATCTTCCAGCTATCGATCCGTGATAACGGCTGTGAATGAAATGTACATTGTGAAGTTATTGGTGTCGTAATTGCTTATATACATATGTACGATAATGATTAGTGACCTACTGTTGTTGAAATTTTATTAGTAGTAGTATCTCTTATGTTGATGGAAAAATTAAAAGGTGTTGAAGCAAACAAAAAATCTAATTTTTTTATTTTAATAAATACATAGTAGGTATGTGTACATGGTAATGATTGATAATTAACAATTTTTTTTAAAAAATATTTTTACAAGTAACGCAATAGCAAGTAGGAGTGGATATTTAACGTTTCATATCAATTAAATAATAAGCTTAAAAAATATTTTATATAAATCAGGTGATGAATGATTATAATTTCTGAATTGCTTTGTAATGACAAGGAGAAAGATAAAAGCATCAGTATAATGAGTAAATGCAGCATACATGGTTCAGTTAAAATTTACCATTTTATCATACATAAAGCACACAACTGCATTTTATATAATATTAGTAACTGTAGCAGTACATATTATTATTCAAGTGATAGGCTGTACAAAGAACCAGCAGGCGAAAGTATCAACGCAACATAAAGGCACGTCAGCAAACTGTGAAAACGCTGCTCTAACATCGAACAAACAGATATTCAAAAACCTCAGCATTCCGAACGTGAACTATCATCCACCCTCAACCATTCGAATAATTACAATCGACTCGCTGACAATCGCGATTCGATCACAAAGCTGGCATAATCGGACGCTGCGTCGACTGTTGATTATAGACTAAACGTCACTAGTGCCAACATGACGCATTGGAATTTAGGCTCTATATTTATTGCTATATAGCATAATTTAGATCGAACGATCTGTGGTACATAGTAATTGGTGTGGAATAACATTCGATTGTGACAGGACAATGCAATAATCCGAGCATTGTTGAACTGACATTGTTGTTTTAAGGGCGGCGTGCGTTCGCGACAATTGTGCGCTTTATTGCATAAATAATAATGTTATTCTGCGACGCGCCGTTTCATTGTGGCATTTTGTTATTATTCAATGGGATTATGAAGTTAAAACTGAATAATGTACATAAAGTCGCGCACCGCGGCTCGCTGTGTTGTCTTGTTTCGGTTGTATTGTTTATTGGGTAACAAACAGTATTTAAGCTATGATACTATAATTTATTACATGTTTTGTGCAATCAAAATAACATTTTGTAATACATTTTTAATGAGCCAGAGAAGACCTATGTTGCCTGCAAATGTATATAAAATCGTAGTTTTTTGTTTTACGTTCACCCGTTAATATTAAAAGTCTACTGATAAACATAGGCCTACCCTAATTAGTGCGACTGCACCGGATCTGTTGCCTTTTAGATCCCTTACTTTTTCGTTGTTTTTTAAGCCACAAGCCCACCGCGTTTGAGATCTATTCAACTTCTAGCAATTTTTTTTTTGTAGGGATTTTGAATCCATAACTTTAGTTTCATTAGTATGAATATATAAGTAACAAATCGTATCACATCGATACTGAAAACTCTCATTACCATATGCTATAACTAGATAGACAAACATATAGATATGTCGACAAGCATATAAATATACGGATAACAGCATATATATATATTCAACACCTATAACAAATCGCTGTTTTAATTAACGTGAAGCTTTCTCCCTCAGAGCACTCCACATGAAAGAGCATCCTGACTACAAATACCGTCCGCGCAGAAAGCCAAAGGCGTTGGTAAAGAAGGAGCCTAAATTCGGTTTCGGTATCAGCGGCTTAATGGCACCAGTTCCTCGGCTGGTAACGCCCTCCCTCCCGCACCCTGTACCACAGATACCAATGTCACACCACCTTCTGCAAGACAAGCCGGATCTCAGCAGAGCGTTCTTTCCACCACTGCCATATCCATTCTATCCGTTTGCGAAGTTGCCGTCTGATGATGGGAAGCTGGCCGCTGAATTGGCTCACCTACAGGTACATTTTATTTCTATATAGTTCATTCTGACACCTGAACCTGACACGCTGTACAATTTTTTTTAAGTTAAAGTGAAAAGGCGTACATCTAATAAATCCTAAAGAAACGTGTGTTTAATATACTCTCGAGAAACGACCGCTTACCTCTCTTTGAAATCGATAAGATGCCTAGCAACTCTCTCTGGTCGTTTAAAAACGATCATTTCGCGTTTATAAAGAGTAATGCATTAATTTTCAACACAACTTTTAAATACTGTAAAATTCGTGGCTTGAAAATAGTCTAGGTCTAACCCCAGATAAAATGTTAAATTATTATCAAATCACAGGCACTCTACGGCGGGGCGTTATACAGCAGCGCCCTCTACAACAGCGCGCTATCACCTTGCGGATGTCCCCCACGAAGGACACCGTCCCCCCCACCCGACGTTAAGCGCCCTATGGCGTACGTCCTTATGAAGGATGAAGAACCACCTCAACACGTCATATGAAGGCCGGTGGCGCTCCCGGCCCGCGCCTACCCCGCGCACTGGGAGCAGCCTTCCACTTCTACTGAACGGGGGTCCTCGCCGGACAGTGTGTAAGACTGACCTTTATATGGGACTTGGTTCTTCATGACGCTTGATGTATGAACTGTGAACTGTACTAAATGGCACGTGATTTTACTGTTTGTGTTCGAAAGCCGAAAGTGGAATCGTCATTAGGATATCGTAGTTTCTAGAATTATGTTCGTAGACTCCTGGGAGTATACATATGTATATTCAGTGCGGTTGTGGGACTGATTGTAGAAATATGAGACCTGAAATATATGAAGAACTGTTTAATTTTGAAGGCTACACTAGTAAATTGTGAATATTATTAAATTAACCCGTCATCCTCATCAAAGCGACACATTGTTATTAAATATTTTTTGACCTTAGAATGTAAAAAATTGAGAAACTGCAGGTATATTGGTTTATACGAAATGCTAAGCTAAGCTGAAAATAATTCCCATAATTCTACGCTGCTACGTGTTTCCCCGGTTGTCACTAGTGAGTGATGCGAATTTCCAAATTTAAAATATTTTTCTTTAGTATTTAATTTTATACCGTTTAATAATACGATAAATATAAATCAATTTTACGGCGGAAAAGTCCTAATATAGATATTATAAAATACACATAATACCTATTTTCACAAGGATGTCGTACCTACTAGAAAAGAAATAAAAATGGAATATTTGGTATCATGAAACAATAGTGAAATCAACAAATCCGTTTTACCGTCATGTTATATAGTATAAGATCAAGACTACTTGATTCAAATAAAATTCCTGTAATCAGAGAAGTCTACAACTGCAACTTGAGAACTTTTTTCCACTAAACATATTAAGATAAATAACGTATGTAAATATAAAAATGGGATGTACCTAATTATTTTTTACTTTTTAAAATAGATGATTTAAAAAATTCCCAAATCACATTTCTGTGAGAATTCAAAAATAAAAATTGCAATAAATATGTGCAATCAGTATAAAAATTTCTTGTAACTTGTGCAATGTGAGTAGATAGACGAGCGAGGCGCCCTCCCCTCGAATAGATAACATATCACAGCCTAGCTTAACTTGTACTATAAAATAGTCTTAGGTAGCCAACATAATTGTTACGTCAATTTGTAAAATACGTGTTACCAAAATAGACTTTTTGGTGATACACAAATGTGTCAGAATTTATCACAACATTGTTTTAAAATATTATGTTTTATAACATTATTTAGTAAATTCCACGTTTTCCCTATATACACATATATTTTAAAATAATTTACTTCATAAATTTTGTTCCTCTAAATATATATCAGGCATAATGGATACCCGTATTCCAAAAAGTATACCTCCATACCTATTGCTATTACTTCGTGGAAAAATTTTGTTATTAATAAATCTGCGATGGGATCACCTGTCATATATTCAAACCTATAGTACGCTATGGTGAAATCATTTGAATTAAATTTTAAAATGTTCGTTAAATACACTTTGATGCAATGAAATCTAATTTACTAATTTAAAATAAAGTTGTCCATTAATTATTTACCATAATATTACCATATTTATATTGATGAATTATATTTAGATTTTACATAAAAAAAAGAAGCACAATATTTGCTAATATAAATTAAAATTATTAGGCAGATTGTCAGGAAAACTATTATACTTTACTGAAATAATTTTATTCTTATAATTACCAATGTTTAACCGCACACCCTATCATTTGCTTAAAAATGTTATATATTATAATACAATAAATTTTCTTCCTCACAAATGTACTTGTGGCGGGAAAACTAACGTACATAGATACACCTTGACGTATTTTTTTAAATTTTAAAACCGGATATGATCACAGATTGTAGTTAAGTTTTGTTGGAATATTTCAATCTTAGTAATGTCACAGCATAGATGTTTATAATTTGTTGTTATATTGTCTATTATATCTTTGTTTTTAACTGCAAGTAATTTATAATAATGTAAGTAACAGAAATAAACTATAATGTGTACAGACATATCTTAGTCTCACTTTACTTAATAATAAGATGTAATCTTTGTCCTTGACAAAACTTTAGTCTTCCTTTTGTAGTTCGTAAAGATTTTTTTAAAAATAGAATTGTTATGATTAGTCTGTTTTTATTTTATTTTAATACGGTTTATTAACGTAATATGTACGTTGTGGAGTAACAGGTTTTTGAGAATGCCTTGTATTTTAATTTTATTAATGTCGCTTACGTGTACGTTATAAACATATATTTTTTGTCACAAATTTATTTTTATAAGAATCAAAGAGAGCAAATATGACTAAAGGTTTTAAAAAAATATCTTAGTTTGATAGAATGTTTAAATATCAGTTAGGTCGACATTTGCAATTACCCACCGAAACTTTTATATTTGTTTGTGTCCTGTTAATAACAAGATTAATGAAATGTTTATGTTTTTCATTTAAAAATCAGAAAGATGTATATAGTAAGTTTATTTAAATTTAGTTAGAGTTTCCAACCAAAGCTTTAGCCAAAAAATGTGACGCTGGTAAACATAAATGTCAAAAAATAAAGGAAAATATTAAAGAACTCTTGTGCAAGAATTGTTGCAGAAGTAATTTTTACCGCGAAACAGCAGTTATGTTAGTTGTGTTATAAAACCAAAAAGTATTCCGATTTAGATGCATATTCACCCGATTGCTACAAATCTTTTGGAAACTGCATTCTGTTACAGACAAAGACAAACCAATTATAAAAACTAATTTCCGAATTTACTTATCTTATTGATTGTTATATACCTAGATATTTGTTTGTTATTATAATTTTTATATCTTTTTATATTAGCCACCAGCTCCTGTCATAATTAAATGAAGCTAATTGTAAAAGAAAATTTCATATTTAAGTTTTAATATTTTTTGTACCAGGGTTTCAGTTGTGAATTTATTAATAAAAATAATTGAATTATGGACATTCCGTTTGTATTTATGACCTCTACATATTAACCATTTGGTTGAAATAAACTAAATTTCTGTATGCAACTAAATAAAAGCTTTTTATATTTAACTAAGTACCAAACCAGTGTACATGTATTATAAAATTGTGTTTTGACAAATAATCATCATCTTGAAAGGCCCCTCTATTGGCTACGGGTCTTCTCGCAGAAGTATAAAGGCTAAGTCTGCCATGCTGAATAAGACGCGGATTGACAGACTCCATACACTTTAAAGAGACACACTATCATTGGCGTACGTTTTAATCAAAAAATAAATATTTCCTTCATAGTTAATAATTATTATTGAAAATTATATGCACTTGCTTAAACATCCTTGATCATCCAATAATTAACTGAACTATGAAACCACTGAACTAAGATATGCTCATAATAAACACTCAGAACATAGCACCATTCGGCGCTAGGATTAAAACCGTAATGAAGAACGACATGTGTCAGCACTTGAAAGCTGGAAAAAGCCCTTGAAAAGCCCTCGAGGAGTCACTCGCGCGGGAACTTCTTTAAAAACAAGGGGGACTAATCCCAGGCACACTCGATTATTGCCGAATAAACATTATAGAGCGGATAGTAGTGGCAGATGCGTTTTTTAAATTGTTGAAATTAAATTGTAACACTTTTGTGCGCGATACTACAATCACTATTATATTATTTAATTAAGCAAAATATATAAAAAATGACTTTTACGTCCCATGGAATAGGTCCTGCGCCTATTACCGTACACCGGGCACGCATCCAGACTCCGACTAACTAGTAGATATTCAAAAAATCCAACAGTACCCGACCCGATTTGAAACCAGGATCTCCAGGCAGTCGCGCTTACAACCACTCGACCAACGAGGCATTCAAAGAAACATATATTTTGTGACAAAACATATATGTATAGTCCATCGGTGCAGTCGTTCAGTAATTACATCGTAACTAACAAATGCACCAACAATTACAAGGTAACAAGAACATGTATTCATAGTAATGATCCGATGATAAAAATGTTTCTGCCAAATTTTTAATAACAGCCAACTATAAAGAAAATTGTTTTTTAAATTTACCAAGAATAATTTTTAAAAGTCAAAAAGTCAAAGTAGGTCTGTTAGGATAAGGATATTAGGCACTTCATTCTCTCAGCCTACACGGTAAGGAGCCTGACGTGCAGATAGGTTTGTATATAAAAAGTCAACTTCAAAGCAAAAAGTATTATTTTGAAACGAGATATTGCTCCGATCTAGAAATATTACTTATACATTTTAAGACTATGCCTTTAACCCTCTCAACTTGAGAGGGGAGCCAACGGAAATAATAAAAAGATCAAAAAAAAAACATTATATCAATATATGTAGAAAATTATAGCGTTATCGGCAGTTTTTTACATTATCGTCATTACTTACTACAAGGCATGTTGAAAATCATTTGCCAGTCACTTTATATTTGAATTGCACACATCAGTCACTTCGTTTATGGCGATGCAGTTGCGTAGAACAATTTATTTATGGCAATAAAAAAACAATAATGACAGTTTATGTAAGGATTCAATCCTGATTAGACGGACTAGGGCCGCGACGGGGTACGCCGCCTGGGGCTCCGCAGAACTTAGTAGGATGGCCATGATGCACTAGTGATTGTGAAACTAGTTTAGTGGTTGCCCCATATTTAACGAAACCTACGTAAAATCATCCTTGTAATCCCTGAAGAGGAAGGCAGAAGAGTGCAGTACTCGATAACGTCTCCATAGTTATGTTTACATTCCACTATGGAATTATATGTTAACATTTTGAACATATATGTATAACAATGATATAAACAATATCCTAGAACAATTCACAGGCGTCCATTGATTTCAAACTAAGAACGAAGTGTGCTACTGTTATGGTAAATTGACAGCTGATAATTGGCACATACGTATATAATCAAACACTATACCTAAATAGTTCTGCCTTACCACACAAGTATCTGTCTTAGATGGAAATTGAAAGGACAATACCAATGGGCCAACAGGTCAATCACTGATCATTACATTTATAATTTTTTTGAACATCAAACCAAGCTTCAATGAACGAATTATTTCTTAAACATCCCCATATACCCCTTATCAATCCTTTTAGACGTTAATGCCAATTATTGTAAAATTTAAAAAATACATGACATAGAATTTATCACACAAACGCTAAATTTACAAGCCAGAAAGCAAAAATAAAAATATTTTCTGAATGTTTCCATCCTTGATTCGACAAAAGCTTGGTCACAGTGTGTGTGCTCACCCCCCACAAACAAACACCCTTTAGCAACTAATTGTCGCGACGATAGGCTTTATTACGCCGCCACGCTACCAACACAGTTCTCCTATGAGATGTTCATGTGAGTGACGCCTCTCAGCTGACCGACATGTCAGTTTATTGTAGCAAGTCACGTTATAATTATTATTATTGCAATGTCAGACTAGATCCTTTAGGTATAGTCAGAGGCAAGCAGTCAGTAGATAGGTGTAGCGAAATTAAATTACATTACAATCAAATATATTATTATTATTATGTAAAAAAAGTTCAAAACCCCTAAGAAAACAATAATTGAAAATTTTAATATAGTTTCTGGTTTATAAAGTGCCAGCTTTCTAATACAACATTTTATATTTGACATTTGTGAACAAAACTGATTTCAATTTATTTTAGGCGTTTTTAAAATTATAGTGTCACCTATGATCACTATTAAAAAAAATAACCTAAATGTGTGCCACGCATTCATTTGTTTCATTACCCAAACGAATACATACGTAATACGTTATTTGCGAGTAATTATTAAGTTTTAGTACAGAAGCAACGCGACTAAGCTTTAAAGCCTCAAATAACATCACTCGGAACATCCGCATCGGTGAGATTGAAAAATAAAACAGCAAAAAGCAATCCGTTTACAGTGCGGCAGCGCCTAATTGAAAATTTGCTCGCGGCTACAGACGGACAGATTGAAATTTAAACGAAACACCATTAAACACCTCTCGCATTATTCTAAATTCAATTTGGTTTAGTTTTTTTTTTTCTGTTTACAATGTATATTTGATCTAGAAATCAATTTTATAGAATAGAATATAATCTATTTTTAATTAAAATTTCATGCACATTATTTTATGGCAACCCTGTAGCTGACATTCGCTTGTTTTGTTTCTTCTAATTTTAATAATAGTAAGCCAGATAATTTGCTATTCCATGGTGTCATTGGATTGAAACCAATATTATGACGAAACATCGGGCACATCTTTTGTAAGATTTTAGTGATTGAGGCTTTACACTTTAACACAATTTGTAAGTTTAAAGTTTAAAATTGATTAGATGAAATTAGTTTTTATAATTGGAATTTGATTAAAAAGAATTAAGCAAACAGTCCTAGTTGCTAGCTTCTCTTCATGAATTACTGCCATTAATAAAGAAACGTACCATGTCATTAATGAAAAAAGAACAACATATAAATTATAAAAATTATAGATTAATATTTTCTTGTATCAATTCATCTACATAATTATGTATATTCTAATGGAACACCTGGCATTATTTACAGCTATTGTAAAATTTACCTACCAAAGAAATCACTTTATGTAAATTTGAATGACGAATTCATTTTTCAGTGACGTGGATCGAGTGAGAACGTTCACCCCCGATTGATTCCATATTCAAACATTCAATCTTAGATATTGTCTTGATGACTCTACTTTTGACCTTTTTATCTTATAATTAATTTTATGTAAATAGCAACAATGATGACATAGAGACCATACATTGATTGAAGTAACCGCTTAATTCATGATATATTTTATATTATCAACCCTTTGTTGGTCTCTATAAATATGTCGCGTTTAGAAATAAACAAAAACTCTACAACTTTTGATCTTATAAGCTTATTTCTTTTTTTTAAGAGCTGAGGATTGAGCTCAGTGGCGTGTTATTGGAGAGGACTATATCCAGCAGTGGACGGGAGTAGGCTGATAATGATGATGATAATGAAGCTTATTCAATCCAACCATTAAATTTGGACCATACAACTCATAAAGTTTACATGAACAACATCGACCACATACATAAATATACTCGTATCTAACCTCTATAAAAAGTATGAAGATGATTCTTGGACAGAAGTTAGAAATAGAGCAAGAGCGAGTAAAGTGATGTCAATTTCATGTAAATTCGGACGGCGGTGCATAAGACATACGCTTCCACAATGGCGGTCATTTGAACTGGATCGCAGCAATTTGGTCCGCTTACCCGAATATTACTGGACTCTACTATTTCTGAACTCTATCTGTATTTGTGAAAGATGGCGAAGCGTCGATGTATGTATGTATAATGAAATGATACAAATTGATAAATACATGAAATCCTACGTGCAAACTGTTGAATGAGCTTCTTTCGGAGATGTTTAAGATTCGGGCTCTTCGAACGTAGCGTTAAAATGTTCCATAAAGACCGGCAACTCGCTGGTACCCCTGTAATGTTGCAGATCCCTATAATCGACAGTAACCACTATGTCTACAGGCGACAGTGCCCAAGTACCATCAAGTCCACATGTTTGCCATGCCTTTTAATATAAAAAATCTTATACTTAGGATTTGAACGACGTCCGGCTGATACGCTTGTTCCAGTCCCACACAATTTTTCTTCTGCTAGTACTTCATAATAATCTTATTAATAAAATAACAGAACACCACGCCTGTATTGAACCAAAAGCGTAGGCACCGGGTTGTAGTACTCCCATGTTTCACCTGTTAGATTACTTAGCTGTGGAATAGGGGGTGAGCCTATTGGCGTACGCCGTGCACAAATACAGACACCGAAGCTAGTTTTAATTGCCACTTATACTAATTGAATGAATTGATATTAACAGTCCTAGTCCTACAGTTCCTTCGGAGTAGGTTGAGGATATTCACGGGTGAAAGGTACCGGGCGTTTTCTCAGGTGTCGCGTAAAAAAAATTAATTATTAAAATTATCTATGATTAATTAACCTATAAATTTCCGAGAAAACTTAGTGAAATTTACCTGCAAAGTGTGCATTACAAAAACAAGGTGACGTTAAATAAAAAACGTGTTTATTAAAAAATCTATTGTAAAAATTACCATGTAAAATAAAATTTACACGAGTTTTAAAATTCCTGGACAAATTACTTACAATATGAACATAAGAAGGAATATTTTTTTTATAACTCAACATATTAATAAACTCCTTTAAACCGTTTCATATAACTTCATATGTAAGGTCTTACTCGCGTCTAAGTATGTATTCGTACGGACTGCTCAAAGTAGTAACATCAACGCGAAGTTCTATTCTTTTACGAAAGTTCGAAATGCCTAATCTTGCTGTTATAAATATCACCAATTCTCAATATATGTCCACGCTGGAAAGTGTAAACACATTAATATGCATCATGTAACTATTTCTTAGCAAGGAGAATCGAAGTTCATATCAGCCAGTATTAATTTGTACTCTCCGCGCTGTAAAACTACTATAACTAAAACAGAACACTTTAACAAAAACCAATAAATTTTACACATTTTTATATTGAGATATAACATAACATTATATATTAATAAAAGTTTGTTTTAACGGGCTATCAAAGCGTTAGTCGCAGCGAAAAACTTCCAGCAACAATGTAGCGGGTGTGACTCAGCCCGGGGCGAATAATGGCAATTTTTCGTAGCGCCGAGCGCGGACGCGACGTGCAAATTTACCGCCTTTGTGCCGCGCGACTCCCGCGCGTGATCCGCATACCGTACCACGTGCCATTACTGAGTTTGCGAGCCGTCGCTATCAGGCATACTCATGTATACTCTACATTATTCATAGTCTATGCTATCATTTGCTCCTTTTTAATCGTATCGAAATGCATTTTAGATTATTATTTCCTATTTTGCCTTTATAACTGTACCAGCTCTATATAACTCTGTTCTGCCACGCAATTAATGGTATGAAGCTAATAGTAATAGATTAGTTTTTCTCGGTTTTCTCTCAATTTATACATGAATGAGCTGTGCGGTGAGAACATTTTCTACCTGTAATCTGACAGCACAATTAAACTGCACTCGCCATTTTTACTGCGTCTGAAAAGTATCATGAGTAATTAATATTTATTTATGTATCACATTTCCCGCCAGAAACTGACATAAAAACTCTTGCGTTAACAAACAATATTGAAATATTCTGTGGTTCATAGACAAATGACACATGTCAAACTTCGTGAATATTTGTGCACTAATTAGTAATAACTTCGTCTATTTTCCGAAATATTCCGTAAGACGATCTTGTTTTTTTTCCAATTTAACTACATATATTTTATATTACACATTGCACGATACGCACTTTGTAAATGCCATGCCATATTGCCGTACAGTAAGAGTATGGAAGAATGCATAATTGAATGTATGGATCAGTCCGTTTCAAAAGTCGTTTTAGTTCAGTTAGTCTAGATAAATGTAACTAGCATTGAAGTTAGAAGTTTCCGAATGTATGCATGTATAATAAAAGTTATAAATATATACGAGTACGTCAAATCTGTAAAGCTAGAAATAGGCACTCGCTGCATTCTGCCTGCCAAGTAATCGACCTGATTTGATGGTATAATAACAATCGATGTTAGTTAAACTTTTGCGACCCTATAAATATCATAGCAACTCAATAGCGACCAGTTCCCATAGCGTCACGTAACTCGCCCTAGGCTTCAATCACGGCGATTTCTGAACTCACTTTGTCGGGTTATTTGTTTGTGACGCCCCGGAGGCGGCATGACGCCGGCGACCGAATAAAGACGCTCCGGCTGATTGTTGGCCTAATGTTTACTGAATACCCACTGACAATTGTTTGGAATGCGTATTATAAGGAGCCGAATTATACTTTATATTGGTTATAACATTCGTTAGTAGATAACGTAGGAACTGGTCTTATTAGCAGACACTGGCTGATCTAAAGTCTCAGACGTCAGGTCTGTAACGATAGATGTTTTTTTCATTTGGTGCTCTTTGTACGCTGTCTGTCTCCCTGTATATCCCGTACGAGACTACCGAGAGGATACAATAATAATAAGGTTAAAGAAATGTGTGCAACAGGATTATATTGTAAGCAAGATCTAAATAGGTCTCAGGTTCAAATATTGAAGACATTTTATGTAATTATTTGCTATTTTACATTAAATATTAGTCTCTGTTTAGTAAAAAAAATGTTCTCTACTGCCAACTTCGACTAATCCAATTTAATCAAGACTGATAATGACAAACAAGGTTACTGTATTTATACATATTAGTCAAAAAACGAGCAAAATATTTCAATTTCAGTCAATTTAAACCTTAAGAAATTTTCACATACATTTCTTTATTGAAGCGATCGATAAAAAATAATGAAGACGTTACGCCACAAACTTATATATATTTTAATGATACAGCTGCTTTACTACATAATTATCAAACAGTTAATAATTCCAAAAACATAGCTAACTACTGGAGGCTTCACTGTTGGAGACAGATTTTACGATGTACGATTATATTAATGTACGATTTGTGATCTTGGGTCTATTAGTGTGTCAAATTTAGATAATAATCAATATAACACTTATCGAAACATTCACAGATAACTTTTAATTATTTACACCACACGAACGGTATTACAATTCACACGGACATATTACCTCATCGACCCATTATAATTCCACTCTTGGAATATGGGTCTCCTCTCA
>DWMG01001763.1:0-14467 GCA_018244855.1 Elbella merops | reverse complement strand
CGGCGGCGCGCGCGCGGCCGGCGAGGTGGCGCCGCCGCAGGACTACCGCCAGTACCGCTGCCTCACGTGGCACCTCGAGCCCACCGTGCGGTACGCGCCCATAGCTCATACGCGCCTACTCTTGTTTATCATTATCATCATCATCAGCCTATTTCAGTCTACTGCTCGACATAGGCCTCCCCCAAAAGGGGGTTTATGCCCGTTATCTCCACGCTTGTCAAGTGGGTTGGAGATCGCAGGGCACAGCTTTTCGCATCGCCAACGCTCCTGCTCTTCGGCGGCCAGGGCTTTTAGCCGTGCTTGTTTAGGCTGCGCTATACCGCAATCAGCCGGTCGTCAGAGCCTCGTCTGTTGTAACAGGTTGGAACCCCTTACCCCTTACTCTTGTTGCTTACGTTTATTATTGTTACTTAATTTTATTTTATATCCAAGTGTCTTTTAATTATTGCTTGGTCCCTAGTTACTGGAAGTTAAGCAAAGTAAAATAGAGACAAAATGTAAAATAATCACATGCGTGGTCCAGGCTGCTGTCGTGGGCGGGCAAGTCGATTGAGCCGTACGGCGTGGACTACATCCTGCAGAAGCTGGGCTTCTCTCACGCGCGCACCACAATCCCCAAGTGGCTGCAGCGCGGCGCGCTCGACCCCATGGACAAGCTGCTGGCGCTGCTGCTGCTGCGCCTCGTGGCTCTCGTGCCCGCCAGACACTGACCGCTCCACCAATCCGACTGTACCCACGGGACTCTTGATCTCTTCGGTTTATTTATATTCTCTCGATAAATGTATTGAATTCTATTATTATCGAAAGTTACTTACATTCCTTTCAGTATGGAATTAAGAAGCCACTTACAAGTGCTTGTAATCTGGTACAACGCTTTCTTCACTCAAAGGACTGTGTCAAAAAATTGATCCGCGAAGTATTAATGGAATTACTTAATCTAAGTATTAAAAGAACAGATTTGAAAAGAAATTAAATGTAATTTGTAAATCAATTCAAAGTAAAAATATCTTGGTCGTCGGATGTTTAGGGCTCTCCGATCGCGACCTAACGGACTCACGGTGCTAGTTTCATACTGCTATAAAGTCGTCTCCGCATCGGAATGAAAATAATTTCCCTATATTCCAGTTTTTACTTTAAAACTTTCATATTTATGAATTAAATTTATTATACTAAATATACACTGTATAGTTGCAATGTAATAGAAATATCTATGATGATATTTGTCAAGTAATAGTACAGAAGTATCGCCTTAGACTCAGTTAAGAAGGTTATTATAAAATATTACATTTAAGTAACAATTCGTACTTCAATAAACATGTATAGTTATTCCACCATTGTTATAAATGTTATGCTAACTTTAGATGCAAACGTCAGATGAAAACGGTTATAAATAATTAATATAATAATCAGATTAGTAAATACTAATTTATAAGGTATAATGCACTTGGTCCATAGCCAACAGTTAATTAACGTTGATTAGCTTTTGAGAAGTAAAAATAAATAAACAATAGATGACAAAACAAGCCTAGACACCACATTTTAATTAAAATGTACTATTATTTGTGTTTTCATTTAATTTGCTCAATTTGCGCCACTCAATTTAGCCGGCTCGTAGTTTGGTTGCGGATTTTTAATGGAATTGTATCAGCACCCAAATGTATATATATTAAAAATGATGAAGTTGTATTAGTACCCAAATATATTAGTGTACATGGTGGCTGGATCTCAGTGGTGAAGTATCGCTGGACGCTTGTTTGGGAGGGGGCGGCGGACGCCTCGCGCCAAACAGCAAGTTTGATTCCCGTAACAAAAGTGATTATTGCTTTAATATGTATTTCCTTGTTTTAAGGTTTAATTTATTATTCGATTATAGTACTCAATATGGGAAAAATAAGGTTTTATCTAAATCGTTTGTTTCGTTAAATATTTTAACTTTTTGCGATCCAAAGGTAATGTAAAATTGTTTTTATAAGCAAGAATTATAAATTATCACAGTGTGAAATATAAAATTTATGTAAATAATAATACATTTCTTATTATTTTGAAACCAAATAAATAATATTTTTAATTCGAAGTTGTATAAATAATAGAGTAATTAAAAATGTATTGGGTTTATTTTACGTGTAAATTGCACACCTTGCAGTTCTCCATTACATTTTGGTAGGAGTGTGAAGTCTGCCAATTCATACTAGGCCAGCGTGGTAGACCATGACCTTGACTCTTCTCATTAGAGGAGCTCCAAGTCCAATAGAGGAACAATGAAAAGGTTGTTGATGATGATGATGATGATGATGATGATGATGATGATGATGATGATGATGATGATGAAGATGAAGATTATAATTACTATAGTGTCCAAGGTTCATAGCCGGCCGGTATTTGTCCAAGTGTTCTCTGAAGCTGACTACGACCGCAGTCTGGGCCTATTAAGTAAAATTTAAATCGAAGTACTCGCCGATGCAATGATGTTGTAAATATTAGAAAACAATTGTAATGTTCTTGTGGTTTGTTACGGAGGGAAATTAAGTATAATGTAGCTGTTTGAACATGAATTTATTTATTTATCAAATAAGTATAAATTATTGGGAATTGTCTGTATAATAATCATTTTTCTAGTAGTGCGAAAGTATTTATAGATGGAGCCGCCACTTTTTTAAGCTTATGGTATAATACACATGTTAAATAATATATAAACGGGGTGAAATCATAATCAAAATTTTTACCAATTTCCCTCAAAAAAATTAAAAGGTTTGTATTGTTTTTAAGCTATTGCATAGCTTTTTATTTAAATATAATAATGGCAGGTAGTGGCCACTTTTGTCTGTTCGTTCCTATTTTTATGAAAAAAAAAAAATTTATGTTTGGCAGCAAATAATTTGGTCGTTAAATAGATGTTTTGATATTTGTATTCAGTTGTCTGATGTTGAAATACATTTTGTGTAAGAGTATCCGTTTGTATAATCTTTGTATTTTTCATGCATCGTATTGTGTATTAGTGGATATAATTATATTATTACGGAACTTGATTTGTACATAACGAATGTGATATAAATAAATATTATGATTTGAAGTTTCTCTTTTATTCACTTTACAGGAGTTGGGCTTAATCAGGTTCACACCTTTTTTTGCATTACTAACAGCTTGAAGGAGCACAAATAATTTTAATTTAGTATAATGAAATAAAAATCTTTTGTTGTATGGCAAAATACATTTATTATTAATAAAAATGATGCGCAATATATAAAAAGTGCACGACGTGTGACGCGTATGGCTCCATATGCGTTTTAAATATCTACACCCAAATATCAAACGATACATACCAAGAATCGCTATCCCTTTGAATGGATAAATCCTTACAACAAGAGAGTAAAATAAAATACAGCAATTTATTAAGCTATCTAAACACAATAAAAATGAGCTCCATACATCTATCTACCTTGCATATGTCAGTCGCAAGCCCAATGTATTGTACGGACACTGGACAATAAAGTGGGCAGTTTACAAGTTATCACTGCCTATCATTTCAACATAAATACACTTTTATACACTACTGAGCCGTACATTCATTTACTCTTCAAATTCAATAAGAGTTCTAAAACTGGCTGGCAATGCATTGTTTTTTTAGGCGGTGTGATATATGGCAAAATCGACCCATATGTTATTTTTTTAATTTCGAACATCTGAGTAGTGTTCGTTTCCTCCATGGGAATAGGTAGCTTTTCTTCGTTTTATCTTACAGTCACTTTTTTCTTAATTATTAATGACACTAACACACATAGTCGAATTTACTAACATTCCCAAAACAACTGGCGCGGGCTGTTTCTTTGTGCCACTGAATTAATGGCCATATTCTAGCGCACGAATGACATACAGAGATGCGCCTAACGATTTTAATCCAAAGTTAAAGATAGGTTTTTTTATTTTTCCTTATTATTACTGTAGTGGTTGGAAACTCACTGTAATTGTCACGATAATAAGTGGACTTAACGAAAATTTTAACAATGATACAAATGCAATTAATATTTTGTATCGAAAAGTATTATAAGTAAAGTAATATTTTAATCATCGAGTAAATGCTCTTATATTCTTAAATACTCTTTACATTCGATATACATGACCGAGTCTCCGTTCGTTTACGTTCTCGTAATGCTCAAATTCTTCTTAGCATTGATTAATTATTTTCTCCGCACGAGCTTGTAATACAAATTCTTGCAATGGGATGTACGAATTGAGACTCATTAAATGCAAAGAATACAAACATAAAGGTAATATCTAGATTATTTATATACTAATTATAAATTGGTAGCTGGAATTTTTCTTAGGACTTTTTCGAATTCGTGTATATAGGATTTAGGACAGAACATTAAACAACAGATAAATATTCCAAGAATGTGGGCATGTCACTGAATGGCATGAGATGCGTTTAGGGTACAAGTGTGCTTAAGCTAGGATTAAAGTAAGAAAAATTGAAGTGATTTGATATTGGCTTATTAACTGTATTGCTCTTTTAACAAAAAAAATAACATTTGTCACACTACTACACTCGTAGTCTTTCCAACTTCACTGGAAAATTAGTTTTTTTTATATTTTAAAGTGAAAAATCAGTACTCAAGACATTCGACACTATAGCAATAAGCATATAGTTTTGCAAGGCCAAAAAACATAACACAATCTATAACATTTTTGTTACACCAATGTCCAAACTCTTAATCAACTAACCAATATAACAAAAGATTCAAATATATTAATATCGTAGCATTTACGTAAAGCTAAGCACGGGAAATAAGACTAAAGATTTTTTATTCTATCTCTTATTTCTATAATATCAAAATATGAAAAGTGGTGTAGACGACAGTTACACCAAAAATCAGTATAACATTAATAATATCGATGAAAAGTGACATTACATCGATATATGTATATATATAAATATGGCTCATTTTGACGTTTAACTTCGACAGCAAAGGCCGTCACAGATGGAGCTATAATATATATTAATATTGTAATATAATAACAAGCAGCCACAGAGGGTTGTCATGCTGTTATATTTTTATTCTCGCGAGGAAATATCATAATATACCTTATCATCATAATTATATATCGTAAGTCTGTCCGTGACGACCTTGAACCCGCCCCAGCCCCCCCGCGGCACAACACACACAATGCAGTCAGGCGCGATTTCGGCCAAACGCTAGCTTATCAAATATATCGAACTGTTCTCAACACTATTATAGACAGAATCTAGAACATTCTTTATTGTAAAGAGATTCAAGAATTTCATTGTAGGACTGGGACTACAGAACTTTAACCGTTCTGTTCAAGCTATAAGGGTACCGTTTTTGACTTTACGGACTTCTATGAGGAACGTAAATGTCCCTGGACTCGGGTCGAGCCGGGGCCTTGTTTTTTAGTAAATAGTCACTATTATGGGCATGGTGCTTTCATAAAATTAATCATAAAGACAAACATCTCGTTCTATGGCTGAAATGCGACATAAAGCATAATTCCAGCCAGCTGCAGCAATTCGAGAACAGGGCCCGGCGTAGCTGCCTATTGAACACACTTTGATTATTAATATTTCTATCCATAACTTAAGAACTGTGCTTTGTGTCCTGTATACAAAAATGGATGATTTTATTGTATTGTAGAATAACATATAATACACATAAAAATGAAGATATTCGTATGCATTCAAGTCTTTTAAAAATTTTTTTTTTTTTTATTAAAAATATTAATGATTTTAACTCGTAATGACTGTTTGTTTTGACACTTATGTCACAACCAATATCAAATTTAGGGTAATTTGGTGGTGAAATGCATAAAGCCACGTAGCCGGAGCAGTGGCCAGTGGTCGTAGTACTTAATTCGAGCATGACAACGAAACAAATATTTCATAGTTATATGGTTGTGAAGTGCACGCGGAGACCGTTTTGTTGCCATTGATGGTGGGGTGGCTCATAGCAAAGTTCTGAGTTAACTTAATAAACTATCTCCCAACCACATATTCGACTTTGTTTAGTCATAAAAAGTCCGAGCGATGGCAAGAAATGGCAAGAGGGTGGCGGCTAGTTGATGGCGAAGTTCTGCGTGAAATCGTACTCGATGGTGGGGATGACGGTCTGCACAAACTTGAGGAACACGATGAGGTAGGAGTGCACCCCCATCTCGCCGCCACTCTCCGTCACCGTCTCTATTATCTTCTTCATCACCTCCGCGTGTCTGTAACACAACATAGTGAATTGTTAACTAGACGTCAGTGTGGCGGTAAATAAGCAGTTTATTATTTGGTGCTTGGTTTGTATAGTGCCAACATACCAACTGCAGCTCCTTTTGTTGGGGGTAGTAGAAAAATACTTTTATTCAACTAATGAAAACATGTCGCCTAGGCAGTGACACTATCGCGCAGATGGAAGCACAATTGTTTTCTTTTACAGAGTGTTGCTGACAAGATATAATTTACTACTCAAGATGAAATAAACCAATCCTTAAGAAAACTTGTTTTAGAAAACAAGTCATTAGTATAGTTTTACAACAATCATAATGCCAGTCATTATGTGTATTATTACAGCTAATCCTCTCAGCAATTTTGAAACTGATATGGTGGTAAGGAAATCGACCTGCAAGGGTGCACGGAGGCCATGCTGGGCCCGGACAGGTGCGGGTGTTGTTCCATGGTGACGGTCTTCTTAGCGTGATCCTGGGATACATCCTCGTACATCTGCTCCACGCTTAGCAGCGTGCGCTCCTGAGAAACGGTTCCATTATATTACGACTACGAGAGTACAACAAAATATTTTATTTGAACTGAAAATGATTACTGATTAGGAGAAGAGTTATGGAGGAGTACTTACCATACTTAAGATTTTGAGGTTAGGAGTTTGACTTTAGTATTTTAAGAGAAGGTTAACTTATAATACAATTAAACAATTATTAAAATGAAATGAAGCGGCGAGTTGAAAAACTGCGTGCTGCACCTCATCGTAGCCGACGAGCCAGAGGCGCGGCGTCTGGTAGTACTTGTCGTAGGTGATGTGCAGGTCGTAGGTGCGCGTCTTGATGATGTCGCCGCCCTCCGCGCGCCGCCGCCCCGCGCCCCCCGCCGCGCCTACCGCGCGCCCCGCCGCGCGTGTCTTCAGCTCTACCGACTGCCGCCACCACATACCGATAAGTAACTACTTGAACGCAATATACTATTTGGATAATGTGTCACACATAATATCTTCTAACTTATCTAATATTAGTCTAACGTATAATGGATTACACCCACTTGAATCTATTATGATAGAGGTGTCTGTAACAGTGTTGATTGCATTAATAAATATTGTACAGGATATGTATCTTACATTCATGACATAAATGTTACCCACAGGGGTGATAAACATAAATGTATGTATAATGTACACTTATTTACACTGATATAAATAAATATATTATACTTAACATAAATAATTTTACATTCAGACAGAAAAAACTCATATGCTTACAAATGTTTATCCCGTATGGGAATCGAACCCATGACGCTCATAAATCACGATCACTAAACATTAGACCAATAGTCTAGTCAGTGGTAAAACTGACTTATTTTTAATAAACTAAGCTACTTGAATGGTCACATGATACATACTGGATCAACTTCGTCCAACAGTCCGGACTCCTGAAATTGCTCCATATCCTCCGCCTCTCCCTCGTCATCATCATCGTCGTCGTCATCCTCATCTCGGTCGTGTGCCACACCCTCTCCGTCGCTGTCGCCAGTCTCTGCCGCCTCCAAGGTCATCTCGCACACCTGAATTAAATTGATAATGTAGTGTTCTTCCTTGTGTTTTGTGTCTGTAGTTCTGAAGGTCACACCAGCCCTGATAGCTTTTTATGCTCTTGAGATCAAATAAGAAATTTACTTGGCACCTCAATGACAAACATATATCATAGCAAGCAAAAACAAAGTTATAAAATTATCAAATTTTTATTCTTCTCAATATACATTGTATATATGCAGCTCAATATATACTGTATATTATATAGCACTAGCTGACCCGGCGAACTTCGTACCGCCTAACAATCTGTTTCTTTGCCCTCGCATTTTAAATCTCTGTTATCTGTTAAAATTTTTATTTTAATGATATTCTGTAAAGGACCGTTTTAATCTACATTACATACACAACGTAACTAAAGTATTTCATTGCTTGTAAAATAATACCGTATTGTTTAAAATAGCTTCGTAAATAACCCATTTTTTTTTGTAATGTGTAAATGATAAAAATTGAGATAGAGATGAAGAGATAGAGAAGAAGAGAAAGAGAAGAGAAGAAGAGATAGAGAAGAAAAGAAAGTTTATAGTTTTATGTTACTTATCACACCAAAAATATATTTATCGAACTTATATTTATACGAATTCGTATAGATATCTATTAATCAGTATTGAACTTGATACATAGAAGCGCCATCTGGTGGTAACTTCCATTAATACGAATATCATATTCGTTTTCCCTGTGTAAAAATACATGGTCATACTAATTTTCATGACAATTGGTTGAACGGGGCAGAAGTTGCTACTCTGCAGCGCCACCAGGTGGCGAGTGGCATCAATGAGCATATTAAACAAACCTTCTCCGTGGAAAGATACAAATATATACCAATTTTCATAAAAATCGGTACAGTAGTTTTTGAGTTCATCGATGACATACAGACATATATTCATTTTTATATATATAGATTCGTATAATTTTTGTCAAACTAGTATGAAGACATTTAAGCAACTATATAATTAATAATAGCATTAAATGAATTTTAATTGTTATCAATTTGCATTATCAATATGAATGGCATTAATATTTATAAAGTAACGTACGTACTTTAACTATGCCTATACTTAATAATTATTATTTAAAAAGGCAGAGAGAGTCATTTTATGTGTACTTCTAAGTTTAAACATAATGAAGAAATTATACGCACAGGTTTTATAAAAGCTTAAAAATGTACTTTGATGTAATTTTTATGTATATAGGTATTATAATTTTAATTGAAGATTAAAATAATGTAACGAATATAAACAATACTAATGATAAATTTTTTGATAAGAATAATATGCATGATTTAACACCCGTGCTCTCTGCCTATCAAGTAAAAGACCCGGCGTGCCGATATAATAGTAGATATATAATAAAAAATAACCTACTTGTCTCCAGAAGTACAAATTATAATCTCGGGCCATTTTGTATTACACGATGCCTTATTATTTAGGCATAATCTAACACCGAATAAGATGTTCAATGTCACCACACGCTAACATCGACTGATGTACACAGGTGGTCATAGACTCTACACTGCCGCTACTACTGCCCGTGGGCGTCTGTGGCAACTCTACGTTTAACCAACCAAGCCCGGCATGTCATACTCGGTATATGTTTTAGTTTGTAAACACTGCGACTTTTACTGCGACTGTTTTATTTTAAAGTACGCTAATAAATAAATGTTACTAATAAAAAAAGGTATCTATAAGGTGTTTTTAACATGCTAATATGTAGGTATGCATTTCGTCAGGAAACATCCCATTGCTATACTTGTAAATATTATTAAAATATTCATATATTTATTAAGTAGGTAATAGTAACACGGACTGTGAAAAAAAACACTAATTTTTATCTATTGTCATTCATTTAATGCCAAACTTATATATTACAGTTTTTGAAAATACGACGATTTTAATGATCGTGACATTTGACAGGTGTGTCGTTGTCGCAAAGATAAAATTGAAGCAACATTCTTTTTTAAATGTGCGATAAATTTAAATAGACATAATTGCAAATTTAGATAATTATTTATTTATTATAGGTACTAAGATTTAGTTAGTAACAATAAGGTTTTATATATATGTACGGTTTATGTTTTATGTGTGTATACGGGTCCTCTATTCATAGACCGTTAGAAGTCAGCATATATGTAGCATACACAGGAGCATTATATGTATGTAATTGAAATAATAATAACTCCAAGATAAAAATTGGTTATTTTACGCTGCTGCTAAAACTCTTTGTTCTTGCATATCAGACTGTTTCGTTCGGTCGATGTTCTTCATTTCATCTTCGATTTCCTGTAAGGTTTTGTCTTTGGTCTCCGTCAAAATAAAATACAATACAGAGAAACAAACCGCCATACATAATCCGTATATTCCATAAGTTCCTTCTATACCAGTTTTCTGCATCATAATTGGAGTACATTTCATAGTGATTCCATACAACAATGTAAATATGACTCCTGTTGCTGTAAAACCTGACCCTCTGTGCTCCAATGGGAAGATTTCTCCAGATACCGCGAAGCATATCGGTATTACTCCTAGATTAACGATGAAGCTATTGAATAAAATGACGCATGGTGTTAGCCACGCAATATTAGTGAACACATTGTTTGATTTCAAAAATACTATAAGACTAATTATTAACATAAGAATAACTGAGAAACTGCCAAATGTAAACAGTATAGTACGCCTTGAAAACCTCATTATTACAAAGGATGAAGTCCAGCAAGCAATTATGGTTAAAATATCGAGTCCAATAGAACAGTATATAGCCACAGAGTTATCGCCTGTTATATCTTCTACAATCTGCACGATATATGCGAGATTGTAGTATCTACCACCTGAATCTATAATCACGGTTAATAAAACAAGTATGAAAAAGGGTTTCGCAAAATCCTTCCTTAGTAATTGATTGCGTATGTTCGAAAACGTTGTTTGTTCCTTTCGTTTTTCTCGTACTTGCTTCTGCCGTCGCTCTTCTTGTGCTGATATTAAATCTTTTAAATCTTTTCTACTCTTAGCGGTGTCCCCAATCAAATATTTATATGATTTATCACATTCTTCATATCTGCCCTTCATCGCGAAATACGCAGGACTCTCTGGCCAAAGGAAAGTCAAAATTATTGACAGGATATTTGCAATAAGGGCAATAGCAGCGATTTGTCGCCAAGTGCAAATGAGGACCAAAGAATGACAAGACAAGGAACCAAAAGCAACAGCTCCCGTTTTCAGTGTTGTGAAATATCCACGTCTTTTTGGATGCGTGTATTCAGCCATTATAAGTGTTGCCAGATAAACTGCACTTAGAGACAATCCCTGAATGCTTCTTGCTACGTACAAAGTGGTAACATTTTGAGCTAAGGCAATCATAATGAACCCACTGCCACCAGATATATTAATTAAAATGTGTGTGACTTTCCTCCCATACTTTTGCATGATACCTGGCATCATACAAAATCCAAGAATTCCAGCAAAGCCATAAGCGGAAGCTGAAATTGAGAAAAAATTCATATAATTAACTGAAACTGTTTTATAGATGTTTGCACATTTCAACGACATTAGTAAAATGTTTTAATTTGGTTCACACTTTAAATTAAAGTAGAGATGGTCACATCGGCCACAAACAGAGACCATGACTGTAAAAACATAATAGAAAAATACATGATCTTTCTTTCTTTCTCTCCTTCTTCCTCCGACTATCACTCTCTGACTCTGCTTTTACCCTTCTACCTTTCTTTCATCTTTTATTTCTTTCCTTCTTCCTAAATGCAAGTTTTTTTTAATTTTATAGGATAGTAGGATACTATTAAAATAATCAAAATAAAAATTTAAAATTTCAGATCTAATGTTTCCTTTGGCGTGATAAACATATCGTTCGGACATACTCATTCCTGGAAATCTACCTACGGGATCAGAAAAGCCAATCAACCATGATGTGCTATTTTTATCATATAGCTTATTTGATGTATCGCTTACTAAGTATATATATTGCTAATATATAGCATATTTACATGTTTTAGCCACTTACTTATCCATGACGCTTGATCCTGTGTAACTCGAATTTCGTTTGCATTTCCAGAAAGAATAGCTGGATTTAGAACGGCCGGGAACGCCAGAATAAACCCAGAGGAGATTGACTGTAAACAATTTGCTAACAGCACTACACTCTGAAAATGTAACAATACTTTTGCACAACTGATCAAACAAGAAAATGTTTTAATTAAGGTTATAGTTCTGTTTTGCTTAACTAAATTGCCTTGACTGCAAACCATTATCTTTTTGCTGATCTTTGTCTTTACAGCAGAGAATTTCTCAGAGACTGGTTTGTAAAAAGACGAAGGTTCTTAAACGTAGGTTTATTAAATCGGTTAATGCTTCATGTAGCCAACCTTTTTCGTTTCATTATTAGACATGAATCCCCTCTCACAATGAGACAAATTAAGGTCAATATCATATTACAATTCATTTACTAAGCCATAGTTGAAAAATCCGATCTGATCGTATTTCGATTTCAAAATTATGTTCAAAATATCAACTATTACCGATTCTTTTCAATCGTTTATTTATAGATTCCAAATTTTCTCGCAAATTTAATAAATTTCATCTCTCTCAGATGATACAAACAAAGTATGTTTGGCACTGTTAATGGCAAAATCATTATATTTAAATACTTTTTAATTGTTAAATCTCTGTAATTAATATTACGACATATTTTTTGAAAATAAGATTTTGATAATGTAAATTAACGATGCATTCGAATAATAATTAAGAGTTATGAAATTCGGTAAATATTAATTTAGTTTTACATATAACTAATGTATCCCTATTCAATATTTCTAAAATTAAATTATATTTTTATAATCTGATAATAGATCACTTGCATTTACTGTAAATAAATAAATTGCCCAGCAAATTCAGATGTAATGAACCCAGAAAGGCATAACTTTGTAACACATAAATTAATTTCAGGCCTAGAAATTTGTATGGGCGTATTTTGCGAAAGATCGCATTAAATTTTCACGTTGAAGAAATAAAGATGAAATATTTACTTGTCTCCAGAAATAAATGTCATTACAAAACACCATGATGCCAATTCACTCCTAATTTCAATGTAAGCCTAACTTATTCGTAGAGCGTCAATATTGTAGTTAACGCTGATCATAATAAAGAGATAAAACTAGCTCACACCGTCACAACTGGGCACATAATGAATGATCAATGAATTATTTCATTAGATTAGAATATTACCATTACGAATCCTTGTAGTGTGTGTTAGTTAAGTTAGTGTTAGTTAGTGTAAGTTGTTTATTGAGCACTTATAATAAAGACGTCAAATCATCGACACGCTTTTCAATACTACATCGAGCCTGCGAACACACATGGCGACCCTGGCAGGCCGGTGCGCCTGTGACGTTGCCAAGCTGCACGCGCACCGGAAAGCGTTGAGAATTAAATAAGAAGACTTTACATTACAAAATTTAGAAGATATAGAAATAAAAACTTTAAAAAGGTGAAGAAGAAAAATATATTGTTACAATGGGAAAAAAAACACCGTCAACTCGCCTCTACTCTTCAAAGCCTATATAGAAAAGGCTTGGATGAAGAATTAATCGAATCGAATCAGAAAATTGCACCCTGCTCCGTGAGCGTCGTCTTCAGCTCAGAATGAGAAGAATAAATAGGTACCCGTCAACGACATCAAAGTTGAAGAAAATTGTCACCCGCCCAACAATGGTCATCGTAACCCAGCAGCGAATTCCCAGCGAAGTGCCATGATTGACCAGCGGACACCTACCCGTGCTAGCGCGACACTTACTTATACTGTAAAAAAGAAGTATAATTTTGTTTATTTGTTATTTGTAACGTAACTTTACTAAAAAGTCTATAATTTAAGGAAATAATCATGTTACAATTTTTTTAAATTGTCTATTCGTCATATTATTATCATAAAGTATTTTTTTTTGTTGTCAATTGTACGTCTAAATATCTTTGTTGTATGTAGCAATTAATTTAAATCTAAAAGGTTTTTGATGAAATAATTTAAATTTTTTTATAGATTTTTTTTAATAAGTAAAATGTTCTTGTTTTGTTGTAATCGGTTATCGTATCTCATTAGGTAAATTCAACTATTACTTTTTCTTAGCAATAATAGCGTCATTTAAAATTAAAGTTTATGTAAACACAGGTAGCAATAGTAGTTTGAATTTCTTTGTTCTTGTATTGCTGATTATCAAAAACGTGTCGCGACTCCCGTTACACATCCTAGTTAGGAATGGAATGTGTAGGAGTCGGATTTCAAGAATGATGCAATTGCAATTATCTATTGTTTTATAAGGTGACAACCACACGACGTTAATGGCAACATCGCTTAATTTATAATGTACTAAGCTAGTGAACAAGATCAGAGCAACTGAAAAATCATCGAACGCGAACAGCATAGAACATCTTGTAATAATTGTCTGGATTGTCTTGTAAAATTATCTGTAATAATTGTTGAAATCTGATGGCGGAAATCGCCAAAACTATGTACTCGTAATGAGCGGATTTTACTATATAATTTTATGGACATATATATAAATATTTTATAATCAATATTCGTTAAAAACAGTATTACAATTACTAAAGTAATGCATAAAATTTTGTGAAATGATAACGATACGATAGTTAGTAACA
>DWMG01001762.1:0-14468 GCA_018244855.1 Elbella merops | reverse complement strand
ACCTTGAATTTATTTCTGATATATAAAATTAAAAACACGACAGCTGATTTTCATAATTTCTGTACAATTTTTTATTTAAAGACTTGTTATTATAAATAAAATTTTGTTCAGTTTCGTTGATCGCATTATTAACCCGCAGGTCGTTGACACTGTTGGCGCGAAAACCGAGGTTGAAGCTGGCAATTATTATGAAAAAATAACAAGTGATCGAAGCATTGACAGCGATCTATCGCGTTATCGAGAAACGAAAATTACGCGCGACATTTGCATAGATTATTGTGCATTAAATATTATTTTTCTCACATTCCAATGGCGGTTCACAGAAAAATGTTCCAATTTCAACATTGCCATTAACATTTTAGTATGTGATGTCGATATAACCGCGCATTCCTTCGGCTCGTGTCATTTTGGCGCGCTGCCAACATACCAATAACTCAGGGCTGGCAATTTAAAAACTATGCCGTTATGATATGAATGTCGTCAGGTGCAAGGTGTGATCACCTTTAAGTCTAGACGTTTGGAATTTAATTACATTAAGAATTCGATATAAATAAACTATTGAGGTGACTACACACTGTGTACTTTCATACATCAAATAGAAGAAAACCAACGAGAACCAGAGTAAGTTTTATTTGTAGGTTGACACATAAATATCAGGTCCACAATAGTATGTTGCATAACTTACAGGTTTAGAGTTCCCCGCATAAAAAGGTCTTCGAGTTCCGGTAATCGGGCGTTGAAGGTCCGGCGTATGTACGATTATCGTCTTTCCATATATGACTTACTAATAGCAATCCGGTTTAACGGCATCTTGGTTCAAGGCGTTTTCACTACCACCAAACTATTGTTCCTTAAAATTGTTCGGGTAAAATAGAATTCTTAGAAGTCGCATATGTTCACCAGCATATGTAATGTGTTGATACAATTAATGTAATGTACGCCCAAAAGACGATAATAGTTCGACATTATATGTATTTAAAAAATAAACTAAGTGAGATAACAATACAGACAATACAGAAATTTATACAACAGATACAATGTAATAAACAGAAATACAAAAATAGATTATATTTAAAGATTATTAAAAAAAACAATACATTTCTTATATTATATATAACATTTATGACACAAAAAAGAAATAAAGGTTATTTTTATAACATATAGTCACCAAATTTATTTTTTGCCAGCCAAAATCTCTTTAAATGCACAAATTCACATCGTACCGTGGCGCTTGCAGGCCATCCGACAAATACGTTACGAGCAATAATTTCAATCGTAAATCATGCATAACAATGTACTACACGCGTAGTCTCCTTTGATCTCTACAGGGCGTACCTCAGTGCGAGCTGACGGCCACCATGACCATTTGACTAATTTTTACGACCGAAACACACCAAAAGACTCCGGCTGTAACGTTTGAAAGGAAGATAAAAAAACATCCAGCGACCCGAAAACATCTGATCACGGGCGGCGGCAATGCATTCCTGATTCACTCATCGTGGCCGCACTGTATGTATATGTCAATATTGTTTATTTTGTCAAATAATAGCTTCGCCCGACTCGAAATACTTATTAATATCTCATTTTGTACGATTCTATATGCATGTTTATACTTTTGGCAAATAGAATTGTTTTGTTTCATCGAGTCAAGTTGAAGGATAAGAAAGCAAAGACAGCGGTATCGTCATAGCTAAAATATTAATAATTTAGGACGTCTTAAACACGAACATGTGATCCTATATTAAAGACCCTTTGCTACAGTAACTGGACAGCTGATAAACTAGACACATATACAAATAAATATATAAATATAACTGTATAGATAACTTTATACCCAAACTGCTAACATATCCTAGTGCTCATCAGACCACAATTTGTCCTCGATAGGAATAGATTCCACAACTTGTAATTCAGTCGTCTAGATCATTATCCGCTGAACCAAAAGGCCGGATACCGTTGAATATATTATCTAAAGAACATCGAACTAAAGATTTTTTTCATAGACTGTAGTCAATCGACAATCCATTACCGAATCTAAATAAGGCCTGGACCATATCATTTTGCTGCTTCATCACGGATTGTTAGAAATAAATACTGGTGGAAAATTTCTGTTAGAGGGCTTTACAGTTAACATTATCAAGGATCCCGTCGAAGTGTTACTAACAACAGCGACGGGATTACAAATCTTCATATCAAGAAAACGCTCCTGAACATATTTCAAATGCATTAACAAACCTACAAACGAAGTTTACTGTAAAAATCGCTTGCAATTAATGTAATTATAGAATTAAAGTGTTGAAGTAATCAAATCTCCATTATACTTCATACGATCATTTCAAACTTTCACGATCTTTATTACCATCCTTTGAACTGTGTCAGTTAAATAGTACCTTCTGAAGTTCTAGAATCCTTCGCGTAACCAGTACGAAAACGAAAATAATAACCGCATCAAATATAAATGATTGTCACGCAGATCGTATATAAAAATATTCAAAAATGTAGCCGAGACGTCGGAATGTGTCGACCTAGGTGCTGTATTATAAATAGTGTGGAATCTAGCGTGGTATGTTCACTACGGCCAGTTGAATATGAGGGAGAAACTTTCTCCTCTTCCGAGAAATCTTTTAGCGGTGTCCGGTCAGAGTTTCGGCATTTTAACTGCTCGTCGGATCTTTTCATCTATTCTCAGCGGGGGTTCTTGGCGTGATCCTGGGTCGCTTTTTATGTAATTATACTGGTGATCTATTGTCGGTTTACTTCGAAATAGTTAGTACAGGATCTTTATTTAAATTTCCTATATTATAACAATATTTAAAAAATATCCGAAATTTGGTCGCTAAAAGTAGAAAAATAGTTAAAATCATAGTTTGGTGCATGATATGTTAAGAAATATAAAATATATAAAATGGCATAGAAAATTAGTAGCGAAGGTAAGTAGTAGAGGAAAGCATTATCATATTATGGCTAATACAATATAATAAGCGTTATCATTACTTTATTATCTCATTACATAAATTTCACTATTTTATATTTTATATCCACTTTATACTATATTTTATATTCACTATAACTAGTATACTACACTCCTCTGCCTACCCCTACAGGGAACTACATGCAAGGCGTTACGCATTTTTTTTGTGTTTTATTAAATGTTTTCCTCTTATACGGTTACGCGGTTAAGAATAAACTCCGTCGGACTCAATGACTGTTCCAAGAAGTGCATCGAAAGCGTAAATATCATTGGTACGATTTCACATGCATTATTGTTGTTATAGCTAATTGTGCTTATTCGAATACAATTCGCGAATGTTTGTAAATTACTCGTTCCGAATGATTCCATGAAGTTATGGCGAAATCGTAACTAGGTCACCCATAAACCTTATTAATTATTACGTTTATAGCGAGTGCTGCTAACTGTTTTATTTCTCGTAAATGTTAAATTTAAATTATTCATCAAACTTCCATGTTGTAAACATGTTGTCTTTGATATATACGCCATATAATATTTGAATTACGGCGTCATCATAACGGCCATTTGAAGGTAAGTGTTGCCCCGGTAACGATAAAATAGTGTTTGTGTCGTGGTTCATCAGCGAATTGTAAATATCTGATGTGACAAGATTTAGCATTATATGTTATGATTTAAGTCAATTACTCGTTTAAATGATAGTTTAGAGGAAAAATCGGGTTTCGTGATTACCTAGTACATTTTAATACAAATAAGGATTCTGGATTTTCGCAAATAAAGTTCTTATAATCCTTAAATAATAAGATTAAATTAAATAATACGAACGTTATGTGGATGTCGAAAACTGATGTCTATAATTTGCAATATTTAAAATTTTTTTTTTTTTTTGTTTCATACCAGATTCAAAGTCATAACCGTGTTGACAAATTTCTACTAAATTTATCTCTTGTAGTAAACAATATTTGGTTTTTATCTCCCGGTTATCATTATAATTATCATTATCAACCTGTCTCAGACTGTCTAGAGATGGCTTCCCCTAAGAAAAACAATTCTCACCACTCGTTTTCTATTCTCTGCTTGTTGCATCCAACATCTGCCTGCAGCCGTTACCGTAATCGTTCATCGCCAACTCGCCGATGATAGAGCCCAGCATCAAAGGCCATCTTATAGTTATGAGTGGATACAAATAGGACGGAACGCAAAGGAATTCGTGTGAAATGGAGGTCATGCATTCCTATTTGCTTTCTTCCAACCAAACTTCTATGAATAACCGAAGTATCACATACTTGGACTGGAGTGTCTGGTGTCTGACGCTGGCGTAAATATATTTCGCAAGTTGACGGGATATGACAGGAAACATTTGTTATGTGTTCTCGTACATTTCTGCAGTCAGAGCACCTATGTAACAATGGAGGCCGAACGACACATTATATATTAATACTCGTATATATTATATGGTATTTCAATGACAAGAAGTTTCCGCATGTTTCTACGTATTCGAATTTATATGTACTGCATATATAATAGTTCGGGATGATTCATAAAAATCAATAGCAACTATATTAACGGTTTCAATTGTAAAACCATCTAAAATACTTTTCTTTGGTCCGTGTTTCTGGCCTTGTGAGCTACGAACAGAAAACCGTAACCGGTACATGAAAAAGGTATTGGCAACGTACTTTTTATACGACAGCACTAGCGTATAGACGTTTACTATTATGATTCTCATCATCAGCTCGTCAAAGTCCACTGCTGAAGATAGGCCTCTCCAAATTTGTGCCCATAATCCCTAAACAGGGTATGTAGGTTGGGCATCGCAGAGCACGGCTTCCCGTACCGTCTACACTGCTGTTCGTAGGCGTCCAGACTATATAATAGTGCCGTATCACGATCTGCTAAAATTACACGATATTACAAAACAAAACAAGAAACCTACACCTATTTCTAACCTGAAGAGAATGTTATTAATACAATTGGTGTTAAAGTCTGAAAGGTGTTGTTGGTCCAAGTGTATACTAGACGTGATCCTTGTATCCGTAATATATCAGAAGCAGCAACTCGTGTATGACTAACTCAGATAATATACCTACAGACTTTTGAGACAGATAAGGGCATTGCATACTAACTGCAATCGTACTAACCGAACTAATGTACTTTAACAGTTCTGTACCAGTAATCCTGTAATCAATTAATACTAAATAATAGTCACTAAAACCAATTATAATATCTGAAACATCACTGACAGTTCTATCAAAATAGTCCTGTTTGAGTTCGAAGAGAGGGCGTCCCCTTGTGACTGCTCAATCAATTGTTACTGAGCTCAATATTGGAAATGGATTTCCTTAGTCTCTTCATACATTTGTGACCAATAATATCTGAAATGAACCAATAAACGAATTTAACGATGTTGCATGTCATAATTCACAATAATAGTGGACAGTCATTGCAAACACCTCCACATCGCAAGGTTAACTGTTTGGGTACAATCCAAATATCGTATAACGTATTTATATATATATGAACGTACCTTCCAAACCTTCGTCAAGGTAAAGCGACATTTGCCAAAACACCGAATTCCTCATTCTGAAGGGTAATCAACAACGTTCCCAATCGTTTGTTGAGACGTGTTCTTGAAACATCGATGGAAATATCTGTTTATACTTCATAAATTATGTGTGGGAGTGGTTCCCATGCAGAGAACAGTTACAGAATTATATGTACGAAAACCAAGCTGATAAACTTGTTTAAGTAAAGAAATAATCGTAGAGCCAGTAGTGTGGACATATGTAGTTATCAAGTTCAGTCTGAAATTGTATTTACTCAAAAACATATAAAACCCTTCAATCACTAAAAACTGCAGAACACATGGGTATTGAAATTGATAGATATGGAGATCACTTACCCCTTGCCACCGATCAAACACACCTTCTACCATGTTAAGTCATTTACACCCCCGGTATATGACAAATACAGGGGGGTGTAAGAGGTTCCAAACACCATCTCAGGTACCCAAGCCAATCTCACCTGCACGCGGTACACCCTGCTATAATAGACGAGGCTCTGGCGACCGGCTGATTGCGGTATAGCGCAGCCTAAATAGGTACGGCTAAATGCCCTGGTCTCCGACGAGCAGCAGCGTCGGCGGTGCGAAAAGCCGTGGACTGCGATCTCCAACCCGCATGCCCAGCATGGAGATTACCGACATTATACCCCCTTTTGAGGGAGGCCTATGTCCAGCAGTGTACTAAGATAGGCTGATGATGATGATATATGACAAATATAGAACATAAATACGTATGTGTGTATATATATAAGATTATTTGCAAAATCAACCCCTATAGTTGTCGCACCCTGAGTCATCGACACGTGCCTCTACACCCAAATAAAAATTAGTAGTTATACTAATTTTTTAAAGTTCTTTAAAAGTAGATAAAAGAATATTGCTAATAAGCTAACGTATTTATTTAATTTGTTTGCTACCTAGCAACACAGACAAAGAGAGTAATCTATAATAGTACCTAATATCCTAAGTTATCTATTCTGTATTTGTAGACACAAAACACGCGCTGATCTGTTGTTTAGCGAAACTATAGATATACATAGAATCAATGTAGAACTAGTGGCAAATGATATTAATCTGATCATAAAACTTATATTTATGCCGTTACCAAATTACGTTACTATATTTTAGTAGCAATCTCAATAGATATATTTTTCAATTTTACCGCCAAAAACTGCTTATCATTTTTTTTTAATTATAATGAACAAGGCCAACTACTATTTGAACAAGCCAACGAGATTTAAATTTCGTTCTAAATTTAAAAATGTGATTTCTTTTATGACATCCTTAGACAGAGTATGCTGTTGATATTAAAATTCTTAAGGCACGATAATAAGCTTTTCTGGTAACTAATAGATTTGAATGAAGCAAGTAGCTGCCATTTATATCACGTCATTGTTGTTTAATGATATTTCATTGGTTTATATGCGACTTCAAATAGTTATTTACAATAAACGCCAAAATTATTATGTATGTCGTATGTCTGACCCCAAAAGCTTTCAGGGTTGACTGCTGCTGATAATGTTCATATAAAACCATTTGATAAAATTGTATGCAATTTGTATTGTATGCATTGTATGCATTGATCAGTTTGTAGGCAATTGTATTAACAATCCATTTAACTATTCATAACAAACGTACCGTTTGTATATAAATATATTGTTATACGATACTGCATATTAATGATACTACATATTAATGATAAAATATTAGGTTCTTACGACAATTTAATTTGAGAAAGCGTCAGAGCTATGGGATAGTTAATTTATTTCGAAACCAACCAAAAAAAGCCTTATTCTTATATAAAACTACTAGATGTATATAAACGATGTATATAAATACATATGTTAACATTTAAATATATATAATATTAACCAACTGTTCGGAGGGTACAATTAAAAATAACAAAATTTATTTTGAGCCTTCGTAACACACAAAAACAGAAATCATCGGGGGGCACTTGCCAATGTCCAATTATGTACGTGTAGGAGATGCGGGCAATTTGCAAAAAACATTGAACTTGAAACGGGTGCTCCTGCCAAGTCACGCCAAGTAAGCATCAGGTGTTCTGGCAGGCGTACATCCTAAGTGATGCCAAAAGTTTCGCTACACCATTCGAGTCCGTATTACGTGAGTACTAAGGTACAGTACTGTGTCTTTGAAAAGCGAATTTTGACTTTTCATTACCATGTTTTTCTCGTTGAATTCGTTAAAAAACCCGCTAAAGCGACGCGCAATCAGTTTTGGCAGCGCACCAAACCCAATACTGAACGACATTGCCCACTAGACAAGTGAAAACAATCACTTCTTCATTAATGTTAACTCATAACAATGATTTCGGTGATTCATCATTTTTGTTGAGATTTAAAATAGCCGCCTCTATTTCTTTAACGCATACCTTGCTTTCAACAAGAACGTGAGAAGTCCTTGATATTGAAACTATTTTGTTATTGCTGGCCAGTCAGGTAGTGTATGTCTGGTCTTCACGGAATGTTCAGAATTGTGCCAACAATGTCACACCTAGAACGTAATTTTCTTGATATTACAAGCACTGATATCGTAATAGTTTAGATTTCAGCCACCCGTTTCGGATCTTTAGTTTTTATATACCTGCCACGTGTCTGACCTTAAGAAGTTATATACATTTTTATAAGTAGATACTAAAAATTACTTAAAAAGACAAATATCCTGAAAAGACCATTCTACCAGAGCTCTTTATAACGTCTTCTAAGAGATTGAAGTCTACTATTTGTTATTTAATCAACTATTTGTTAGTTAATCAATCCTTATTTGAAAGGAAGGCTCGTGAGCAAAATAAAATCTATAAAGTAGTCGATGACGGTCATCGCTCTGACCGAGGTACGTATACAGTATAGCTTCGTACCGTTTTTGTCCATTTAAATCATCCAAGAGTTAAGGATAACTATCAAGTTAAAACATCTAAGAATGTACCATCGTCATGTTTCACAAGTTTTACAATATTATATCCGAAGACTGTCCCGGCTGGCTTGTACACATTTTCAATTAAAATTAAAAATATTAAAAGCTGTAAAATAGTATCGGTTCATCGGAAAATGCTACTAGGTAGACACTACAAGGCTTCACATAGTCGGATTCATGAAATAGCAAGGGAATGCTGCATCCATAAAGATGCCAAGGGTATAAATCATAAAAAAAAACAAATACCACAATGGAATCCGCCTACTGCTTCAAGTTATTCGTTTCAGAACCTATCCTTATCCAAGTATATACTCGTAATACCAAATATGTACATATTCCCATAATAATATAAATGCTAAAGTTCTGTTCAATTCGCAAAACAACGCCGTGGAGCCGTCAATCAGCAAATAAATACAGCACTATTTCAGCCGCCATTACATCAGGCAACCAGGAAGTGTATACGTATTGTCAGTTCTGTATTCAGTAATATTAAGGATGGCGATTGTATGTCTAACATAAATGGTCCTTTTACACGCCATTTTTTTGTAATTGGACTTACGATGGTAAATGTTTATATTTGTTTGTCTGTGTCGTTGGCTTAGTGATTGCGACTGTCTAACAAGAGTTCCCAGGTTCCATACCCAGGTCGGGTTTGCCCGAACTCAGAAAACAAGGTATGCGGAATATTATTACTTTTTTCTCACTTCAAATTCCCAGTAGTGGCACAGAGTCCGCATTTATGTCTGGTTTATGGCAATAGGCTCACCTCCACTACATGGACAGCATGTACGAGTATAATATAATCGGTAAATAGTGGGACTACCACATTCCTCTGCCTACCTTTTAAGGAAATACAGTGATGTTATCTTATGCTATTATATTTATAACCGTCAGCATTTCAAAATGTGAAAGTATATATGTATCTATATATACTTATTTAAATAAAGTAAGTAGTCCGAAAGCTCCGAAGCCGGAGTGCCTTTGTGGAGGGAGAGTTGAAAGTAGAAGATGCAGGTCAGGTCTCTAAGTACACAGAGATATTTCACACTCAGTGTTCTATTTGCTTATCGTGTAAGGAGCGTGGCATATCAATATAATAATGTTTATATATAAAACTAATTTTAATTCTTCATTGTAAGTACCGAATGTCCCTGCTACAGTATAATAAATGTGAAAATATATGTATATGTAGGTTTATCGTGCTTTCCAACAGCAACGGAGTAAAGGTAGGTTGTTATCTTTTGAGCAGAAATGGTTTTTGGGCCGGAAAGGAACAAGGCCTACTCTTTATTTAGGAAAATAACAGGTTGTTCCCTTTAGTTAACCCTATAAGGTTGACTAAAGGAACGCTAAACTAGTCTTGTTATATTTTTTATACAGTAAATTTTTAAAATGGCTTAGGTCGCAGGCGATTTAAAATTAATTTTTAATCTACAAAAACATGACTGCTTATTTACATGAAGGTACTACAAATATTCAGGTCTCATTATAAAATATTTAATTGTGTAGCTTGACCCATAAAATAAATTTGGAAACCTTACCTTAATTTTTATCTTACAATATTTTTATACATTCTTTCATAATTCAGTTCTGTTTGTAAAATGAAAGATTGTGAGGGTTTAACCATATAAATAAATTCGGAAACCTAATTGTATCTTACAATATTTTTTATATAATTTTTATCGAAGAAATATTGCATCGGTGACAACCCTAACTCGCTAGTACATACATACATACCCGCGGCTCGTGCGTGGTTTCAGCACTGGACGTATTTTCAGCTCTCAATGCCACGAGGCCAACAACATCTCTTCAATGAAGTTAGTCATTACTCATTACGTAATTAGACATAAATGTATCTCTGCATTTTTCAGTCCAAGGTAATAATCGTAACGTGTATTTGGATCGTAAATGGGGCGGCAAACTCTGTTGCTTAACGTGTGAGAATATATACTTTTGCAATCATTTGATAAAATCTTTCTAAAGTGTAATTTCAAAGTCAAAAATTTGATTTCTCTACATTATAACATATACCTAACACAACACGCCTTTAAACACTGCCAAAGCGTCATAGATAATAAAAATGTTATCTTTAAATATATCTTCATAATGTTTAAACAAGGGATACAAATAAAGAACGACTCAATTAAAATTGATAGATTATTTATTTTGGTCCCATTATTGTTATGAATTAATCGTAACAAAGACAAAGAATAATTTATCACAATACTTAAAAAATAAATGGTGTCGACTCTCTTATATACTTACATACAATATGCATAATTATATTGTTATTGAACAACCATCATCGTATGAGAATCTCTATTATAATAGTTATTTACTAAGTCTAAAATTATTCACTCATTCCTCAGTCTTATATATATAGGCATACAGTATCAAATCTCTTATTCAAATGGCGTACGTGCAAATTTTCTACTAACAAAATACTTCTTGTTATTAATTGTCTATACATTTGTTACATCATTGTTATAATTCTTAATTTTACATGTACAATTTAATAAAACACGAAATTTAACAATTCATAAAATATCATTTACGATAGTTCATTTCTCAAGTACAAATCTGTGATAGTGAACAAGATAAATTACAACCGTCTGTCTGAGATATAATTTTAAGTAACAGTTCAACATTTTAATCATATGGTTACGTCAGTCGCATTGTTCATGCAGTTTGTCGAGTTAACTTATATAACGACTAACATAAACACAATCTCTCTCGACCTCAAACCGCATGCCCAGCGTGGAGATTACGGACATAAACCCCCTTTTGGGGAGGCCTATGTCCAGCAGTGGACTAAGATAGGCTGATGATGATGATGATGATGAAATTTGAATTAAGAAACAGTTTACTTACACTTTACAAGAATAGGACAAAAGACGATGTAATCAGTTAATAAAGCTGTTCGAGTTGTGAACACCTGGTTCAAGCCGTCTTCGGCGTTTAAAACTTCAGCCGCGGCTAATTCGTTCTGCAACGTACTTAGACTTATACCGTGAGGTGTCATCTAAAAATAATATTTTGATGAAACAAACACATAGTGCGCTGTTGGCGGACATACAAAAAATATATAGTTTTCTAAATCTTCAGAGCAACCTTAAGAGGGAAAAAAAGAGGAGTGTTTATAGCGACTGCCTTATATTGATTACTTTCTTGTTAAGAAATTATCTCAAGTGGCGAATAATTACGGACATTCGTATTTTGGTTAAGTATAAAAATCTTAGTTCGGATATTTTAATATTTTACTGGCACGTACCTTATAAATCTGTTGTTCAGGTGGTATGAAAATTTTTTCCAATTTAACATATTTATAGTCGCTCTCTATCAAAGTTTCCAAATCCATGCTATTGTCGGCATCACTCACCAGATGAGAGAGTAGGTTACACGTGTAAAATGAATGTAGGACGTATGTAAATAGTATAAAAGAAAGATACGCAATCCGACGGGAATATATATTGGCTTGCAGAGGAAGTACTGTAAGAAACAAATACTAAATAAAATTGTTAAGTAATGGCATACCTAGACCATATGATGAATATTATGATTAGTCTTGTAGCTTACGATTTGAATTCTAAGCCATTAAACATTTTACCTACTCTAAAGTATAAAGTCGTCTGCTGTATTAGTATCTCAAGCTATAGTAATAATTTTATTGTTAACAAGTTTGGAGTGTTCTGGACACATGCTGCGACGAGAGGTTTTTGACTCCTTTTGACTCCTGACTTGACTATCTTTGTCTGTTAGTAATCGCCGTTTATTTATTTATACTCTTTATTTGTACACCAGTAAACAAATAACATGTATGAACACAAATGTTAGTAGTAGTAAATTATGAGTAGGGTGGGGGTGTACTATAATTGAACAGAAGACTAATAAATAATCTTTATAAGATAACAAATATGATCTAGGATTTCGTCTTTTTTTTCATTTGCGACTGAATGCAATTCGCTACGACTTCGTTCCGTGGCGATATTATCATCATTGTAGACATCATCGTTATTATAATAATTATCATCATCATAAAATGTTTTGTTGTTCCACTGCTTGATGAGACAATTGCACATCTATCTATGAGTAGCGATTATCACCTGAAATCAACTGATCTATCTGTTCATTTGCTACTCCTACTGAAGAAATAAAAATGAGCATGAACGTAATAAAAATATTTGGTAAACATTATAAATCCCAACATACTATGCTGACAACAAGCACCAAGGGCCAGCAACAACTCATAATGGTAAGAGGAGTAGCCGCGTGTAATACGTCTCTCCCATCGGCTGAGATAGAAGAAGATGCAAGACGCCAAGATGATCATCAGGAACAGATAGGCCCAAACATGCTTTGTGAATGGCAGGCCGTAGAATTTTCGAAGGACCCTGGTGTACGAACGTTTGAGAATAAAACCGTATCTGAAATCCATTACACCGTATATTCTAACAATCTCGAAATGTTCTAACGCTATTGAGCACTGAGTAGTACGAAGCAATTTGAATTAAAATATTCCAAGGCACATGACTTCATGATTCTGACAAATGGTTTCAGGACGCAATGCAAAATCTAATCTAAATTCCAGGCAAGACATTCTAAGCAATTTTCCAAGAAAGTGTTATAAAATGCCGTGATGTTCATTCAACCATAATCACACAGTCATTTAGAATATTAACTGTTATTCTTTCGGAATGGCATAGAGGGACATTCAGACTTTAAAGATTTATTACAGCTTTCGAATAGTTTTAAGTATTAATAAACGAAGACCTTCGACATATCAAAACAGTCATCAGTTATTTCGGGGTTAAGAGTACTTCTTTATCTGGGATAAAATAACTATTTGTTTTACGCGAAACGCCACCTACTTAATAACAACCTTACCGCAACGTAAAAATGGCGGCTACTGGATAACCGTTTTCCAAAGCTTGACTAGTCAAACCAATAGGTTTTACGTAAATGTCATATGATTCGTTGAGTTGTGGATAAATAGACAATCCTCTGTCATCTTCTGTTAGGAACTGCATTTTTGGTATTATATACGTGACACTAAAAAAGAAAAATTTCATGTAATTCACTATTCGATATTATTATTCCATATTCAAGCAACTGAAAAGCAACTAAAAACTAAAAAAGCAGTGATAGCCCAGTGGTTAACAATTCAGCCCCTCCGGGAGTGTCGGGTGCAAATCCACGGCGCGCACCTCTTTACAAAAGGTGCGTTTTAATATAAATATCACTTGCTAAGGGTGAAGGAAAACATCGCGAGGAAACTTGACCTGCGAGGCACACTATGGCCTTAAACCTCTCAATATGGGAGGAGACCCATATTCCAAAAGTGGAATTATAATGGGTCGATCAATCAAGAAACTGTGTTTGTTACGTTCACACCTCGATACTGCTGAGGCATTTTAATTACATTTAGTTTTGATATAATTTGAGTCCCGTAAAACGGGCAAGTACAATGTATTTGCCGTATTTTCTTAAATTAAGATTTAAAATAATAAGATAATGCGCAAAAGAGTATATGACGACTATTTGGCTTTGTAAAACTAAATCTAGATTTAAGCAAATGAAATATCGGACATTTTATTTCCCCAATTCTTACTCCAATTATCACAACAGAACAATAAAGACCACCATTCCTTTACTATTTATTTATTATCACAGGATGTCTAACATGATGACCTATTGTTACTTGATGATGATGATAATGATGATGATGATGACGATGATGATGACGATGATGATGACGACGACGACAATAATGATTACAGCATTGATGCTAACGACGCCGGTTACGTTGATAATGATAATAAAAGTAATAAAAACGTAACATCACGCCTGTAATCCCCGAGGGGGCAGGCAAAGGAGTGTAGTACACCCCCACGTTTCACCAGTTACGTTTAAGTCCCACAATGGAATAGGTGATAACCCTGTTGCCATACACCGGGCACACATCCAGACTCCGAGTCACTATTAGAAATTCTAAATTAGAAA
>DWMG01001761.1:0-14472 GCA_018244855.1 Elbella merops | reverse complement strand
AGCCAAGGCATTTAGCCGTGCATATTTAGGCTGCGCTATACCGCAATCAGCCGGTCGCCAGAGCCTCGTCTCTTATAGTAGGATGCATCGCGTACAGGTGAGGTTCGCTTGGGCTCCTGAGATGGTGCTTAGAACCCCTTACCCCATATTCCTGTACAAGAAATATAAAGATTATTTTCTATTTTTAAGCTATCTAAATATTTGCGGATCTTCAGATTAGACGTATTAAAATGTTGACTAAAAAAAGTTGCAAAAGTGGCTGCCATTATTGATATGTAAAAAATAAGGCAACTAGCATTTTTTTTGAATTACAGAAATAAAACCTGTACACACTCGAGTGTCACTAAAAATAAAGTGGGGTTGTCATAACATACCCATTCCTATTCGTACCCATAAATAGGGTTGTATATTAGGGATAAGGATGACTTGAACGGTGACCCAAATAAATAATGACGTAATAATCGACAGGGTACAGATTTTCTCAGAAACGGCAAAGCTTCGAGCGCTGGCCATACCACAATACGATAACTCGTCCAAACCCTGTAAATTCTGAATGTATGTTTTATAACGTAATGGTTGTAACGAAGAAAAAGTAATACCCTTTTCTACACTTTATTACAGATACAGGCGTATATACATATCTTTAAGCCTTTACGAGGCCCTTATGTTGCAGGCAGAAAGAACGGGGTGCCAAATGTCTCTGTCCTTGTATACCTGTATTGCTGCTTGATTTTTATTCATTTAGTTTGTTATAGGTAGTAATAATGTTAATATTAATTTTCTCATCGTTACAATTTAAAGTCAATTGTTTCTATACTGGCTAATAATTCGATTATAATCTGAGCCGTGTTTTGAAAATTTGCCGTGTTATACATAATTACTCCTTCTATCAAAGCTTTATCCTCCACAATGCTGGCATGAATAACGGTATATTCGAATACTTATTTACTTATCGTAAGCAATATAAGACAGCTGTAACTATGTGTCTGAGCAGATCGCTCGCTACTCATTTATAAGTATAGTATTCGAGTACATATCATCGCAGACAGATCGCAGCGCTCGTCAAATACATGTGGGTTCCACTCGTGAGATGTCAGGCTTGGAATTACATAAAATGGATGTATTTATTGAACGTGATTAAGATAATAAAAAAGAGGAAGAAAATCATGATTAATGTTTGCCTTTATATTGCAATAGATAATTTTCGACAAATCTAGACATAGTTGAAAACATATAAACATGCATGCATTTTTTATTGGAACGAAGTTCAACAAAGCAGCCATTATAAAGATTTATATTACATGGTTATTAATCCCGAGTGGAATAAGCCAAATTAGCCTAGAATTAATGCAAATTGGATTTTCTATTAATCTGAAAGTTCAAGCCAAAGCGGATTTTAAAAACAAGAACTGAATACTTGTTACTATTGAAAGAAAGTGGAGCAAATGCACACAGTAACATTAATTTATTGCAAACGGTTCACCAAATAGATACATACTCGTTACCTTTATACGTAGTAATAAAAGGAGTTATTCAACATTATATTTATATACCTAAATTATAGGCTTACACAATATTATGAAAATTGTAGTTAGACTATACACTCGTAAACGTTACATGTCTTCAAAAATAATGATCTTCAGAAATAATAGAGAACTGCCTAGAACCTCCACTATCATCATCATCAGCCTACTTCCGTTAGCTGCTGGCCTCTCCAATATCACGCCACAGAGCTCGATCTTCAACTCTGTGCATCCAATGGCTGCCAGCCACTTTAAATAAAGAATGCTTATATAAAAAGCATGAACTGGATTGTGCGATTATACATGTAGGGTGGAGTTGATCGATGAAGCACGTACGTAGACTAATGTGTTACAAATGCTCGGATCGTTTCATTGTGCATTCCTCTCTATTGCTAGGATCGAAGCTCGTTGAAAATTCTTGGTGCTGTTTAGGATTTATTGAGCCGTTATGGTCAGATGTACATGATATGTTACGAACCTAATCTGGAACTTATTTATAAATGTATATAATACAATTATATTTTTTAATTTGCCGAAGTATTTTTTCCTAACAATTTACACTGCTTCTTACTATTAGATCGCTATTTTTGAAGAGAAGACACAATAGTTTCAAGGTCATCTATGGTTACTCTTGGCCGCGATTCTGGAACGCGTTTTTTTTTAATCGTTAAAAAGGGTAGGGTGACGTGGTTTTAAGTGGATATATAAAAGCAAAATTTATAATGATAACCGATCTTACTGCTTCTGTTTCACGGAAATGCCCGTTATAATTAGTTATTAATAGCTAGTTCAACATTAAAAGTAACCGAATTCTCGTTGTCGTTGATATGCAAAGTGTATCTATGAAATACATGCTCGCAAAAACTACCTCGTTCATGTACGTGTTGCGAGGAACGTGAATCTAACTAGAGAATCTTTTATAGCGTTCGCTCTGAGAATAAATATAGCGTTTGAAGGAAACGTCCAGGCCATGTAGAGCGGATCGCGGCTCGTAGTGCAACTTATTCAAGCCCTCTCGGCTGATCGATTGAGCACGTGCCGACGTGTATCACGTTTGGAAACGTGTAAGATGCGAATGTTTCATTTTGAAAATACGAGTCTTTCGAAAAATGCTTACCGTTTTATATAGAAATCTCTGCCATTCGTTTCGAAAATAGTTTTGAAATGACACAATGTGGTATCGCGATTGACGGCATAAAAGTCACAATTATACTCAACATGTAGTTTGCCGGAAATAAACTTTTTAATTATTCGATTCCCTTGGGAGCTGAAGCAAATGGAGCTTCCACATCATCAACCTTTTTACCATTCCACTGTTGGATATTTTCTCGCCTTAGAATTTTATAATGAGATTTAAATCAACACCTAAACATAAGTTAATTTTGTTTGCTTACTTGTATTTACATGACATCCGTACATGTAAAATATGTTAATATACCCGTACAGGTCGAAATGAGTCGGATTCTTGCAGCAGATGTAGACGTAGCGGTGTCTAAAGTTTTACTACAAATAGTCTTACAACTTATTACCTGTATGAGACATACAAGTACTTGCCGTAAAATATAGTTGCCATATGTTTAGTCCTGTTTATTTATCTTATCGGTATTCACGTGTACTTTGTATTAATAAAATATGACATGTATATGTGTAATATATTTATGTATTTTATTATGTATGTATCTATTATGTACTTTATTGATATTGTATATACCTGCTTATGTATGTTGGTGTATGTATAATTTTATATTTATTCATTTTAAAATACTTCACATATTTATCATTTATACTCGTATTTAGTACCTTATTTTATGTTACTGTTAACGCCTGCCGCCAATTTTTTTTGACCATCACCAAAGGTTGACTGGCAGAGAATACCATTAAGAATTAAGTCCGCCTTTTGCTAAACTTACCTAGTTTTTAGGTGTTATAACAAAGAATACATAAACAAAATGCCCTAAATGAGTTGGGGTATTTGTCGCGACGTGGAAAAGTGTACAGCGATCGATTTTAAAACAATCATATTATTACTTTGTACAATCACACAAATACTTGCCGGTGGTGAGGTTGTAGGCTTCTAATGGACAAGAGACCCATCGTTGTTTCAAGTAATACATTTTTTTATGCCGTCGTCCCGGAGATGTAAGCTGCTCGAGTCACTTCAGTGTAATTATATTTAATAATAATGAATCGCTAACAATAAAGAAAATAACGAAGAAAGAAACAAATTTCCCTAATGTGAAAAGCAGGAAATGAGTCGACCAAGCCGCGCCACTTAAATTAACAGAAGAATTTCTTATGATCAATTGTGCGGACTTCCGCATAGTTATCTTCACAATGAGCGGCCGGCGCGAGGAAATTACTTCATTTTAAGAAACATTGAGAGCATTTAATGTTTGTTTCATTTTCCATTAATTGTTCGTTTACATGAACGTTAAGAATTCTGTTATATTACGTTTAATCTAGCGGACATTGGTGTTCTTTAGTTTGAGCGTGAACCCAGACTGAAGGCGGTGTTGGGCGGGTCAAAATACAAAGTTATTCTGTTTTGAAGCTGACGATCCATGACGTGGCAATATACTCTTAACCCTATCCAAAGTTATACGGCAAAGCTCTTTTGGTTCTGTGCACAGTGACGCTAACATGACCTGTAGCAAATATAATTTTTTTAAACACGATACATTTTACCAGGATATTTTACAAAAATGAGCATGGTACTAGAAATCGGATAAATCGTGATATCTTCATGACAGCAGTGGGCGTCGCGTGTGGGTGGCACAAATGATCAAATCATTTGTCACTAGCCATGATAACACGCTGCATTACGCTAATTATGATTGTGTTTCGTAATCGTCGGACTGAGTTAATGATTTGGTTCTAAACGGCCAGTTACATTTTTTACATATATCAAGATTATGGAAATTACATTGCTTTAAGCAGTTCAAATTCATAATTTGCAACCACCGAAGACGACGACGAGACAGACTACTTATCAGCATATCTTTATAATTACATAATAGAACACATTTATACTCGTACACACATACTCGTTCACTAGACACACACACGCGTGTTCACTCCCATACACTCGCGTAACTTTATAATAGTAACACCTAATAATAATACTCATGACTCTTTAGGTTTGTCACTACTGGCCATTCATACGAATTCGAGCAATGTTTTACTTAAATAAATATGTCATGCCTCTTTTTATTAACAGCAGTTTTTGGGCGGGAAATGATCTTCTTTTGTATTTAGCGAGGCGCAGAAATGTATGTCGCATTCTAATAATGGAATTAAAGCTAAACCGTTTTAGGATGACATTTTTTTTACAATTTCGAAAGATTTTTTTGTCTGCGAGAGAGCAATTCTCGTTTTCATAACAGTTTTGGGCTTGAAGCACCACATCCGAGTGCTATAAGAGGTCGATAACAGGAATTTGTTCGTATGCAGGGTTTTCTTTCGCTTACAACCGTAAAAGTAGATCAACCAACCTGACAAAGGAAAATGTGAGTGGTGTATGGAGACTAGTTGAAATAAAAATAAATGAAAACCAGTGATGTGAAAAAACTGATGAAATTCTCTTTTATTTTATTTACTAACTAATAATTTGTGTTTCCTATTTGGTAAATAAAATTCGTGTAACAACCCGAAAGTTTTCTTTTGTGCACGTATAATATTTTGCTTGTTATAATAACAACACTAAGCATTTACTCGTAATATTCAAGAAAATTTTCACAATATAATTATTATCCTTTCCAAGTTATCAATGTTGTTGGTGATGAAGTTATCACTACACAAACGACACAATATTAAATTTCGGTTGACACCAACCATAGAACAATTCACAGAAGAATAAAACTTAAAATAATATTGTAACAATCCCGTCTCGTGTAATTTTAGTTTGTCCTATTCATGAACACGAATGAAGTTTGACAGTTTCATAGTTGTATTCAAATTTTATTGTTGAAGATATTCAATTGCTAAAACATTTATTCAAAGCGAGTCTGGGTGGGTTTGCAGATTATTCTGTCACTGATTAATACGCACCTCGCCGCAACGTAGGTTGAAATTTCTTGGGCAATGATATTAGGTAGCGATATTGACTGCCTCGTTGGTTGAGTGGTTGCAAGCGCGACTACCATCGGGAGGTTCTGTGTTCAAATCCCAGGTCGGGCACTATAGGAATTTTCTAATTTATTATAGAATTTTTAGCAGTGACTCGGAGTAAGAAACTGTGCCCCGTATATGGCAATAGGCACACCACCTATTCCATGGGACTTAAACGTAACTGGTGAAACGTGGCAGTGTACTACACTCCTCTGCCTACCTATGCGGATGACAGGCGTGATATTTCGTGTGACGTTATATCGTTGGCTAACGTTAATTTGAGTAGGTATGTAACTTTTCTGAAAATCAATATTTTGTACCTTTTATTTACGCAGGCGTGTTACACTCGCTGGAAGTAAATTCAACCAGCGTTCTCTTGTAGTGGTGAGTTGGTCTCAGCGACTGTATTTAATTTGCAGCGAATTACACGCTGCCGTAGTCTTGAAACGTATTAACAGGGCCGCAGAGTACATTGGTATCAGTACTAATTGAGTTTTTGTATAAATATATGACACGTGTTTAAAACTCGATAAGAACACACATGGGTATGTTAGCAGCTGATTAAAAATGTTTTACATTGGCCTATTGCCAGTATCAAGTGCTATCAGTCTTAGTACTGAACAGCCAAATAAGGCTCGCAATACAATTCATTAAGATTTTTCTGTATTCCGGATATCAATTACAAGTTATATATTAAATTGAACATTATTTTTAAGTTCACTCTTCTATTTTTAATGTTTAAAAAAATATCTTGGTTGATAAGCGTGGCATCCAGTAATACAGGAACACAACCAATTGACCCTCAGAGAGATTTTTGTCACAGATTAGTAAGGTCTATATTATAAATATACTATAAATTGAATCTTTACACGTATTTATTACCAGTACTTGTCAGGTTTGCGTGATCTATTTATAAATTATAACAATTCTATAAAGTAAGTATTAAAGTAAGTAAGTAGACTTAAATACACTCGTTAAGTACAAATAGGTTGTGGGTCTGCAGCAAAGAGCCGTGACAAATTGTGTGGAAAAAACCTATTAGCGAGAAAAAATATGGAGACTTACTTGAACCGTCTGTCCACTTGCCATGTGTCAAAAGGCACTCGAGCCTCGTAAGAATCCAATTCAGTAAATTATGCCTCCATTTCTGCTATTATTTCAGGCTATCGAAGTGAACATTTCCACTCGCTAATCATTCAATTAAAACAATGTTTGTCAAGTGGAGTCTGCGTCACGGACGGTTGCACGGGGCGCTTCGAACGGAGACTCTTACGCTACAATGGATTTACGTCACCTTCAGCTCACTTACAGAAATGTAGCAAAAGACCCACATTTATTATTGTTATTATTATTTTTATTGTTATTTCGTTACGTCAACTGGTCGGACTGTCTCGAAAAACGTACGTGAGGTAAGCTGGTACTCAGGATTATGTATATAATCATGTCATGTCATGTATATAATCATGTCATCACGTCTGGTGTAACTGCACCCACACTAACTTTTATACTCACTACATAAATGATAGTAACAGTCCTGTACTAGCAATTCTGTTATCACAACAACCTGTTTCATACATTTAAGAGTAATTTATTAAGCACAGCCAAAATCTAACATAAGGGTTCCTTAAATAACGTATGTAAATGGGCACTTAAAAAAGGAATTTTGGAAATTATACTTTGGTAAATAGGAATTGAAAGTTTCTATGAAATTTCGACGGCTTGGATGTGACACACGTAAAATTTCAGATTTACGCTCGGGGTCAACAAAAAAATATGAGCTTTTGAAATATATTGTATTATCGACTTAAGCGTGAGCGTAGCGACGGGCGAAATTTAGTTAATGAATAATCCTAACAGAAGTTATTAGTATTTTCAGTTCTATGGCTGCAGCCATTTGTGCAGTAATTCACAAATGATCCACCTGTCAGATACCTTGATAATTTCGTCACGTTATTCTACTATTACACTAACGGGAAAACCAGCAATGAAAATAACGCTCATGGTTTTTTAACACTGACTAAGGGACATTCTATTGTAACACTTCAGTGCATACAATAGGGTTTATCTTTGTATCTATTGTTGTCCCTTTTTCCGACACGCCAGCAATTTGAAATATGAGTAATGTCGTTTGCTTTATGTTTTTGTTATAATGTCAATTTTAATGTTTGATATCGGCTATCGGTTAAATTAATCAATTTAAATACAGCACGTGTCGAGAATGGTCAGTTTGTTTTGGTTTAATATTACATGACATGCAATAGCCGATTTATTTAACACTAAACGTAACATTACACCTGTGATCCTCGAAGGGGTAGGCAGAGGAGTGAAGTACACTCCCACGTTTCATCAGTTACGTTTACGCCCCATGGAATAGGTGGTGAGCCTATTGTCATACACCGGGCAATTGTATTTGTTCTTCTGATCTACAAGCGAATAAAATAAAAAATATATATATATCATCCCACTGTTGGAATATGGGTCTCTTTCATATTGAGAGGGTTAAGGCCATAGTCTGCCACGCTGGCCAAGTGCGGGTTAGCAGACTTCACACAACTTAGTTTTTTTTATAAAATTTAAGGAAAGCAGGTTTTCTCACGATGTTTTACTTCCCCGTTAGCAAGTGGTATTTAAACTTTAAAACGCGATTTGATTGATTTGATACTTGTTCAACTGCATGCTATAATGCAAAAGCGAATACTAATATGCAAATAGAAGACAAAAGTATATTTAAGTTCTAGAGCTCTACGTAGTGTTTTTAAAATGTTCGTAGGCCTCACCGTCCCATTCAGATAATCATATTAGATTTAAGACCATAAGAATAATATAAATAATTGAAGACCATAAAAAATATAATAATTAAAGAAAAATGTATAATAATACTTTGGATTATTAAAATAATTTAAAAATAAAGCAAATACAAGTGCGAAACGTGAAGTATTATTAATAGGTAAGTGTTTAGTCATATTACAAAATTAAAATCACGTTCTTAGCAATTGTCCCTTTTTATGTATGCGATATAAAATATACGCGTGTTAGGTACTCGTGTTGCAGATATTATCGTAGCTCGTTCAGAATGGAATGTCTTTTTAAAAAGTAAACTCGTTTTTTATTTATTCCATTACACGGTCCGTGGAAAGGTTTAGCTGCAATTTTCGCACTCGAACGTTTCCGTCCCCAGTGTATAGATAAGAATGTTTGTGTGATAGTACTTGGAGATATCTATGTTTAGTTCTCGTGAGCTGTGTTTGTTAACTAAAGCCATACGAAGATTGAGTGTTATGGATGCGAAACGAAATACAATAAGTTATAATAGCATAAGGGCGAAAACTTTTTGAAATTTGTGACAGAAATACTTTATTATAGATTCGAGATGATCTTAAGGTATAAATAAATAGTTATAAATTTATTATTGAAGCATATTGTGCGCTTTTGTCAATATTTTGTTAAACATCCTTTCAAAATTGTCTAGAAATATATTGCTTTTTTTTAAAACACACTTTGAAAAACCTCGGGCAATTGGTACGACCAGATTATGTCAGACCACATAGTTGGTTAATGATAAAACAAATCTCTCGGTCGCTTAGGTGGATTCTCTTTAATATCTTTGTATAATTTTTGTTAACCGAGGTTCCAAAGGAATGATTTAAATTAAAATGTTGGCTGCGCGGTGTCGAAATAAAAAAAAGTATAGGATTTTTGAAGGGACTTTAAACGTGGTATTAGCAAGAAACATACATATATTTTACTTCGTGTTCGTGAATTAGGGTTTCCATTCCCATCTAGACAAATATTTGCGTAGTGAATGCGCAGAATTTGTACTAGTCCCTTAATAATTGTTTTGATGTAAGTCTATATTTATATATGATGGGATAAAGAAGTAAACATTCGCGTCCTCTTTGAACGGAAGCTGTTTTAGCACTTCCTATTAAGAATTCCACAGCGTTTCTAAATGCCTCAGAAGCAACCGCATCCTGCATTTCGCATCTACATTGCATTCGGTGCGAGTAGCTCAATGACGTCATACCTACAGAAATAAAAATGATCTAGACGTACATTTTATTAAAAATGTAATACCAAAATGTACGTTGTTTTACCATAATTTACGTAAAAATAGTGCTTTTAATACGAGCTCGCTGGGGCCAAGTTTTATTAAAACCACCTTGTTTCTGCTGGATAAGTTTATTATTTCTGGTGACACAAAAACGTGCTTTTAGAAGTCAAATCACGCGAAAATATCGCTTTGTGAGAGCCTACGTGCTTCAAGTATTAATCCTGTTCGCCTCAATACATGCTGAACCCCCGCCCCGACCGGGTGACCGAATTATAGTTATGGTATTATGAAAATTGTTTGTTATATAGCGTATAAGAACTAGAAGAGAATTGTCTAGTCTTAAAAGAAGGATGATGCGTTACTGCCTGCCTCGTTGGTCGTGTTGGTTGCAAGCGCGACTGTCGATCGGGAGGTCCCGGGTTCGATTCCCGGGTCGAACGCTACAAAATTTTCTAATTTAAATTTTCTGGTAGTGGTTCGGAGTCTGGATATGAGCCCGATGCATGGCAATAGGCTCACCACCTATTACATAGTGGGACGTAAACGTAACCGGTGAAAAGTGGGAGTGTTCTGCATTCTTCTGTCTACCTCTTAGGGAATTACAGGCGTGAAGTTACGTTTTTTTTATGATGCGTAACTTTCTATACGTCGTGGTCATTCGGGAACAGGTCCGATAGCTGTGATGTTGAGTCGCCGATCGATCTACTTCTGGACTACTTACATACGCACGTACATATAGATACTTTCTTGGTATGAGATTTGTAGCCCATACTACGCATACATAAGTTTTATCAAGAAGATACTTGTGACTTTGTGTTTCATTCTAAATTACGTCCAAGTAGTCTATAACTTATTCCTAAGCTCTTCTATAAAGTAACTAAACGTATGGCTCTAACATTGTCTACGTTGAAAATGTTTTAATTGCAGATTATGTCAAATGACTCCCAAAGTTTGCATTTACGAGATATCTTCCAACGTTCGGTGTAATCGAAGCTATTAGTTGAAGTCTGAGTAGAGCCGTTAATTCAAAAGATTGGGCGTGCTAGCAAAACTTTGCATCGATAATGTCCATGAAACACAAAATAACTTAATTAATACTAGTGAAATGATCCGTCGCGTGGTTCCATTAGGGCAATTATATACTAATTTGTGGGTTAATTTGTTGTTAATCTCCCATTTCCCGCTACGGCTCGCTCGCCGAATAATGGCAATTCGCGAACAACGTTCATTTGTCGCAATTACAACACTGTAACACGTTTTAAGTACATAACATTATGGTCATTTTTATTACGTGTTATTCCGCTAAGTCATTTATATAAGACAAAAAAATTGACTTTTTGAGTGTGGTAACTGATGAGGTGGTGACTATATTTTCAATACGAGCGTCTACCGTTGGTTTTCCTACGATTTTATAGAAAGTAATTTTCACTTGTGGCTGACAGAGAGAGACTGTGATATTGTTCTAAAATATGACGTGAAAAGTCACGCAAATATTGTTTAACTTTCCAAGTACTAAGTACTATGAGTCGATGTATATAACAGATATTCGAACAGAAAGATAGCTAACATCTTTTTGGTGCAGAGTGGAAGACAGTTCAATCCAATCCCCTATGTAGATAGGTGAAAAGTTGTCATAGGGGTGAAAAGTTTTTTTTAACAATATCTATTATTAACGATATTCTAACAATAGTAAAAAATGCAGCACAATTAAAATGTAGTTGCTATTGAGTTTTACTACCTTTTGCCTAGTAATAGTTCGGAGTCTGGACTTGTGCTCGGTGTATGGCAATAGGCTCACCACCTATTTCATGATGGGACGTAAAACATTACTGGTGAAACATGGGAGTGTACTGTATTTCTCTGCCTACATTACAGGCATGATGGTATATATTCAAATCTGGTACCGATCATACTACTATAGACATGTCCTTTAAGTACGTGGCATGTATGGTTTAGGATTCTTTAACGAATTTATACGGGGTTGCTGACCCAAGCGGGTGGCAATGCTACTGACGGGTTTTCACGACGAGTGAATAGGACATAAGACAAAACGCGCAACTATAATATTACAATATATACAAACATAATAATATAATATTGATTTAAATATACTTCCAGTAACTAGCGCCGTTATTGAAATCAATTGAAATTATTTCCCGCACACGAGATCGTCTGTTCGTTGAGAATAATTATTTTTTGTTTTCAGTTTAATATATTTGTTCATTCATGCATATATTGGAGTTGCTTGTATTTGGCGCAAAGCCAATTCATTTATTTTCTCCCCAATTCTAACAATCAAAGGAAAATGGAAAAATTAACAACGAATTAATTCTCGATTCCCCTTAGCCGCGGTTAAATTTATTCAGCTATAAAGCGCTATTGGGAGTTAACGGGAATTAATATACAAACTGGTTTTCAACTTTTTTATGAAGAAAATTGTACTTTCGAAAATTCCTCAAAATCGAAATAAACTTTAGAAGATTTTGAAATAACACGCTCAGATTAGGTTCTTTCAGTAATGATATCCTATTCGTATAAAATCACTACTAAACTACCGAGGCTTTATCGTTACGCCAAGTCTATTACAAGTTAGGCAGAGAGCACCGAGTGCTTAATGTCTCTCTTCTTACACAACTGACATACTTCGTTACATTCATCACTAAGTTCATAAACACACCCCAATTTTAGAGATGCCTGCCTCCCCCGTCAGCCAGAATTATAAACTACATAATATTTCTTTCCTTTTCCAATTCTTTTAGATTTTTCTTTTAACACGATAAAAAAAGAACTAAAACTTTTAAAGATTCTATAGGGTATCGATGTGTGAATTGATTTCAGATGCGCCTTACTCGCCTGTGTGCAATGAACCGTCCACTTTCGAGCTTCCAGTGAACGCAGCTAGTTCTTAGATAAATTGTTGAACTGTAAATAAGTAGCGAGGCTGGCGCAGTACGAGTAATTACTGGAGTTTCTGTTATAGGTTTTCTTCTCATCTATTTTTGTAACGTCCCCTAACGTTACTTCGTGTTTGAAAAAAAATTGAAACTAACTATTACTATTTGGATTTTATAAGGGTTATTTCTTTCATACTATTGACAGAGCTGAATACCATTTAGTAGTTACGAACTGCAAACGAACCACAAATAAGGTTCAATTTCAAAACGCTTAAACAGCCGCACGGTCGGAATTCCGCGCTAATTACGATTCCGTGGCTTGTTGAGCTCTAAATTGTAATTTTACGAGTGGAAAGCCTATGAAACGCACGCGGATATGAAATCAGTGGGTTTGGTGTGTACGTAAATGTATTAGGTCGAATGTTGTATAATACGTGCTGGACATAAATAAAAATATATATATATATATGTGATAATTATGTCACTGTATCATACCCACTGCTATTGACTGGAGTTTTTATGAGCAGCGAGAGAGTAGAAGAGTGGAGAAGGCAGTAAAAGAACTATAGCGGGTATTCGCTTCTGCAGTCTGCATCTCGTTACCGTCCGATTAGTATGAGCTGGTGAAATATAACTTGCTGGTTTTCAGGACTAAGATGATCCTTCTAGTATGCACTTACAACCGATAAGGACACTGTAAATGCCGAAAGTCATACTGTTGCATAGGTAAAATTGAATTATGTGATCATTTTTGGGCACCGGGTTCAATTAATTCGTTTCAGAAACAAACATTTTATAGTATAATGTATATGTTTATATATGTATATGTACAGTTACATTGTATTTAAAGTTTGCAGAAGAAGGTGTGGGTAAGTGTCTCTAAAATGATGGGACAACTGTGTAAGTAGAATTTATTACGACAAACCAAATGCAGCCACGCACGTATTCTAGTACCTATAATACTTGACTAGGTATCATTTGGGTGACCACGGAGCTGGCTAGGTCACACGTAGGTTATGTACATATCGTATGTACATACATACATACGATTGAACAAACATTGGCTAGTGTATATTGGATTTGGCGTCCAACTATGGGGCGATTTTTTACGATGTTTGATTTGCTCATAACCGACTATCAATAAAGTTGTCGTTGATCCAGTCTTGTTGTAGTTTCGAGTTCGTTGATCTTACTTTACGTTCGTACTTTTTTGTATGAGTGAGTTGACTTATGTTAGAAAATTATAGGGAAATGTATTATTGCATTCATTTCTGGTCTTCGTATGTTATCATTACTTCATCATCATCATCATCATTGGGGAGGCCTATGTCCAGCAGTGGACGGGAGTAGACTGGTGATGATGATGATACTGTTTGAACGCGTACTTAGCTACTTAACAAGTTTAATGACAGTACCCACATACTATGTGTTCACCATTATCAGCTTATCATACCTAGTCCACTGTTGGGCGTAGGCGTTCTCTAAAAGAGTAGCTGCCTATAATCCCCACACTGTTTGTTTTCCTGTTAGGCGTACAATACGTAATAATGTGTTTCAGGAATATACTGTACTAACTGCAGCTTACTAACTTGTATTTTCCATATTTCCTTTTTATTATAATCTTAAGTTTTGGACGAGAAAATATTATAAATAAAGCCTTTGAATTGACACCTTTTTTCAATAATATAAAACGAGAATTCTTCTGATTGTAAGCAGAATAAAAAGTAGTGACTGAAAACAAAAAAAACAACAACATCAGGTCTCTTTGTATACGGAACGTCGACTTGTTTCTTGGAACAAAACAATAACAAAAGTTCAGTAAAGCAACACCGAGGATGCGGTAAGTATATAAAAAATGTACTGACGGGAATATATTACGTGAGTAGTAAACTTTTAT
>DWMG01001760.1:0-14472 GCA_018244855.1 Elbella merops | reverse complement strand
AATCGTCTATTTCACATCAGATTATATAAAACAAAAAAAATATATATGTTTCGAATTTTGATGGATTTAAGTGCAGAGAAAGATCAAGACTTAAGTACCTCGAACGGATAATTCAAATACTGATTGAGAAAGTCAGGTACCGATAGAGAGTGACTAATGCGGAAGAAACCCGTAAAGTCTGTAGGGGTATAGATATTTGGCACTCGGTGCTTTTACCCTACCCTGACGACTAGACCCTGGCGTGATGATGTAGAAACAGTCATAGCAACAGAAACCTTGATACACTTAATTACGTCGTGGTCGGATGAATTTTTTTGTTTAGATTCGTGCATGTTGTCTGTCTACTTTCTTATCGCAAAAATTTCTGACTACTATAAAGTGACCTGTGAAAAAATCAAAGAACCCCTTATGGCAAAATTTGAAGACGTCAAAAGATTTATATGACCCAAAGTCAAAAGATTTCATATGGTTATTCTAAATTCAAGAATTTTGCCGCTGTCTTATAAACTCACATATGCGTTAGTTGGTGTAAACAATATTGCTAACGTTTGATCAAGGCCGCTATTAAATATCTATTTACGATATTGTAACAGGAGATTAGTCGTGGAGTTATTGCTATGATCCAGCATAAAAGTAGGCTTGGGATCGGTGATCGGAGGATACTGGAGATCAAACATGTTGTGGCATACAAAAAGTTAAGTACACGTTCTCAAGAACACGCACACAAGTATAGTTGGATGAGAGATAAAGGTGAGACGAGAGATAATTAGTTGGAACAGGCCCGTAAAATGATGATTTATTCTTGTTTTCTGTGACTTACTTTTTCATGAACATTTATTAAATATCTCATTATAACGGTTGTGAGATTCAAACATAGATACGAGGGAGCCTTTTGTACTCACGTTTGTACTAAAGTTCACAACAATGGAGAATGGAGAAGGTTCTGCTTAACGACTTTGTTTGTTCGAGCGTCTAAATATTACGTACAGCCTGCGAGACTTTTTAAGCCTGTAACATTATGATTTTTAAACGTTTGTCTATTTGTACATGTTGTTTTATGAGATAACTACATGAATCTTTGCGTACATTGTGTACATAAATTTATAAGTTTACTTACACTTTAGATCATGTTATATGTAGGGTGGGTGATTAATTTTAAATGTAACATCACCCCCGTGTCTCCGTAAAGGGGTAGATAGAGGAGTATAGTATACTCCAACTTTTCATTAATTACGTCGTTTACGTGTTTCTAAAGCGGAAAGCTGCTAGATTTGGAAGGCCCAGGATTTGAAGGAATGGCGCCGATTAGGGGAGGCCTATCTCCAGCAGTGAATATCTTAAGGCTGATGATGATGATGATGCTACCATAGAATGGGGGTTGGGTCTATCGCCATTAATCAGGCACTAATCCAGACTCCGAGGCTACTAGGAATTTCAAGGTATAATATAAAAATCCAACCGTAGCCAAACATTTTGTAAATCCCAAAATCGTTCGCTCAGCAGTCGCGCTTGCAATCCCTCAACCAAGGAGGCAGTTAACATAGACATTTAAGTGTAATTTTTTATATAATTTTTGATTTGGTACAGTCAATCGACATTATCATATCTGTCATTGACATATCTTTGGTTTCCTTATTAACTAAATACTGAAAACTACTTTAAAATAAGACGTACTTTGTTTAAATATGGATTGTATGCTAGACAGAAAATCTTATTTTCGTTCATCTGTTAATGATATTTCAGACGTGGAATAAATACCAGGCATACAAAAGTTTGTGAGATAATTTGAAACGTGTAAGTCAAATATGACATGTAAGTGTATTTTGAATTTGGAACAGCCGTTATTTCCTTAAAATGTTGCCACGTAATCCCCTACATCAAAGTAAAAGCTGTAAAACGTGAGAGTTGGATGGCATGAGTGTTTTATGTCGCATCGCTTTACATGAGTTTTACGACACGACACTTAGACTATTACTGCAGGTACCTAGCAAGTTAATGATGAGCTATATGTTACATTGCTTCTCCGGCAGAGGACGTTGCTAGCATAAAGCTTGAGACATTAAATGAAATTGTTTTTTTATTTGAGTATACTACGTAGAAGACACATGTACTTGTATAAAAGGAAGTAGCATTGTTCAGTGAGGGTACGGTTGCCAATAAAATAGCATTGGACTAATTTTGATAAATGAAATGTCATAAAATACAAATTATATTCACGACTTATGTACATCAGAAAATAATTCATCTTATGCAGCTAGTATCGTACACATACGTGGCATAGAAGTATTGACCGGTCATAAGAAATTAGTAGGACGGCTGAAGTCCGTACCACTACTGAACGGCGGAGCAAACAGCGAAGTCGACTTCTTGAAAGATGACCTGAGAAAGTTGTCATGGACACCAAAACTCTCAAAGCTTCATAGCGAAGACAATTTTTTAGTGTATTAACGACAATTTTATGACGACAGCGCTGATTGACTTCAGGAAACCGTTTTTAGTTTATGTATATGTGATTGCAACGTTCAGTTCACACGGAGCGGCCCGCGTGGACCATTTCTCAACACTACGCTACACCAATATGGCGTACGTAACGAAGAAATGTTAGGTACACGAGTGCGGATGTGGTAAAAGCTTTGATTTAGCGCTTACTATTTCTACGTGCTGTCTGCGAACGGACAAAGTTTCAGTAATATATGGAGAAAGTTTCTAGACGGGAAATTAAACGGAATTTCACTAGCATGGATGCTTCCTTCTAAGTCATTTAGCACGAGTTTTTGTACACGGGGAACTTGTACGTTTTGTCATTCATGTGAAAAACATTCATCTATATTCACAGTACTGCTTAGTATAGCTTCAAGCTTTTATTTTCAAGAACAGGCGAACAAAAGAGCGTATTCCAATCCTATGATTTACTATTTATACGTCGCACCATTTGTTTAGGCGTCCCTTCAAAATAAGGGAGTACATGTATGAAGCGATTGATGAATATAAAAGAAATATATCAGATCTGTAAGGAAAGAGATATTTGTTAGTCGGTCCTCTCTGCCTATACTATAAGGACCTGACGTAATGACATGTTAATCAAATTTATCTTTTATCGATATCGGTAAACACAAGTTTAGAAGACGATTGTAGTATGAATGTATGTACATATCTAACGCGTTGGACTCTTCAAATCCATAGGCTTCTATATTCTAGTACCGTTACGCGTTTCTAATGAAGCAATCCTTATGGGTAATAATATGTTCTGTACAAATTATATATTCGTCATATTTGTGGTAATATAGAGCGAAGTTATACATCGAATGAGGTACTTATCCTAGATAAGTTAAGGACTGCGATGAAACTCAAAGACTTATTATATAAATCTTGTCGAAATTATTCTTCAATCTTCTCATTGGTAAGAGCCTTATGAATGTTAATGTAATATTTATTGAGTTTAGTTATTTATTGAACAAATTCAAGTTGTGAACAGTGACAATTTTTTTTAAAACAAAGTTCGTCGGAACGTTGTTTCTTGAAGGTAAATTATCATGCATTCTGGCAACACTGGAGTAATGAAATTAGTTAAGTTAATGAAGCTTGATGGATTATTTTCATATGAATAATAATAATAAAAACGTAGCATCACGCTGTAATCCCCGAACGGGTAGGCAGACCAATGTAGTACACTCCCACGTTTCACCAGTTAGGCGTACGTCCCATGCAATAGGTAATGAGACTATTGCCATACATCGGGTACAGATTCAGGCCGCGAGTCACTACGAGAAATCCTAAATTTGAAAAATCCAATAGTATTTGACCCGGGATTTGAACACAGGACCTCCCGATCGGCAGTCGCACTTACAACCACTCGACCAACGAGGCAGTCAAATAATAACAACTTGTCTGTGATAAAATATTTCGTGTTTATAATAATTGCTTCTAAATGCTTAATTGTAAATAAAATTAAAGATAGCTCCCTGTACATGTCCTTATCTCATAATTTTCAATGAGTGCTTATACAAACAAATGAAAAACGATTGATACACTGAAACAATTTTTAAGTACAAATAAATGGTAATATTAATCAAGATAACAATTTTATACCTGAGGTGCTGGAATAAACGGAAACAAACAAAATATATGAGGTCCTCAAAGAATGAGAATATAGGTCAGGTCGGGGTCAAAATCTGCAGGATTCGCTGTTACTGCTTGGGATCAAAGGATCTAACGTTTCCATTAAGTGAATGTTCCTGCTTATTCAGTTAATATTTTAGTATAATTTCCTTACGGCTTTGAAAAAATATAATGAACGTTTCCTAGTGAGCTAGGTTTTTATCAGTTACTTGTCGGCGGGTATATTTTCATGGCATAGAAACAGTTCAGAGGAATAACAGTACATTTGTACATTATTCACACCAGTATCAGTTAATATGTACATTTGTTACATCTGTAATATCCAAATTAAAACAAACAGTAGCATCAACTACATAATATATGACATGTACTAACTTTGCTTATTCGCTAACTACTCCCGACTATGTTCTAGAAATGTGTTATCCCGTCTGTGGCCCACTTTTATTTACACTGTATACCATGGTTATCTTAACAAAATGATTAATTTCAATGAACACATATATAACCGATATCCGGATACTCTTACAAAAGCTTCTGGCCTCCAGAGCGTACTTTAAGCAGCTGAACCTACTTATAATGTACGTTATAGTTAAAACAGGTCCAGGGAGCCGTTAATGCCTGGATGCACTGATGCATTTAATTTAAATTCTCGCATTTCAAATGGATGGAATTTCATTTAACTCTCATAATGTAATGTGAACATATAGGTATGTGAGGATTAAGGTCTCCAGTCTTCGAAGCGGATTTACGTAGCGAAGGTCTCAAAGTGTCTGAACGCTATTGAATCAAGGAACGTAGAGATCACATCAAAGCGAACATAACTTAATTTATAATTAGAAACGTTGGTTATTATAAATGGATAATTTTGGATTTAGATAATATAATTATACCAGTCTTTGTAATTGTATCATGAGCACGTATTTGATTACTCTGTTGGTTTTGTACTTGGCTTAATGATGAGTTACAGTTATGGATTCGTCTGCCGTTCACAAAACATTTTTGTCATGAACATGATTATTTAGTGATTTAGAAATGTATAGTTGTACCCGTTTACAACATGTGTTAGAAATAGTGTTAATTTTATACTAAATCGTGTGAAAACGATTGTGTTATTGATACATAAGAATAATAACGTAACACGTAACATCACGCCTGAAATCTCCGAAGAGGTAGGCAGAGAAGTGTAGTACACCTCCCACGTTTCACCAGTTACGTTTAAGTCCCATGGAATAGATGGTGAGCCTTTTGCCTATACACCGGACATAGATCCAGATTCCGAGTCTCTACGAGAAATTCTAAATTAGAAAAATCGAATAGTACCCGACCCGGGATTTGCACCCGGGACCTGCCGATGGGCAGTCGCGCTTGCAACCAGTAAGAATTATAATAATAAGAAGAATAATATCAATTGACATTAATGGAATCAAAAAATCACGAAATGTTTTACTAGAAATACTAATTCGTCTATTATTTTACTTTTGTTGGCGACACCTATTGTTTTATGAAAATATTTTTAATTGAACACGAGAGTACCTATTTAACTTAATGAAATAATAACACTCGGATCATTTATCAACGCTTGTCAATTTTGTTTTGATTGCATCGCAAACTAAGTAAATATAATTTTGTGTTTAACTTAATTTATGTTTTGCTAATTGTTGTAAATAACTTGTGAAACGTGATAAAATGTCTATCACCTCTCTAATTAAATAGGTGTTTAACAAATAACTCGCCTATTTATAACCAGTCCAATTATGGGTTACTTCAGAGATACCAACCATCTTGAACGCAAACTGGAGCTGTGCGACCTTAATTTCTCTAGGGACTTGTTACAAAGGTTGCTTCGGTGGTCGTTTAACTCCCATCCCATATAAATATACAAGCTATTTTAGAGGTATTTCCAGTAATATTATACAAACATTATAGGGACCCGTAACGTGGAATCATCTCTATATAGCGGTGCTTTGATAGATGTAAAATGGAATAGCGCAGGAATAATTTGAGAATGCGGGGATCTCGGTACAGCCTCTTCAGAGAACAAAAGCGCGCGATCATGACGGGAATCGCTTGTGACTATTGAATGGTAATTTATATGAAATGTTAAGCAGATAAAAAGTTGTTAGATAGAGTTTATTGAATATCAGAGAATTTTATAAATCGGTAACCAGTTGGCCAGCGTAGCATTCTATGACCTTAACATTTCTCATTCTAATTGTAAGAGGTGACTCATAACCAGCGGTAGAAAGTGAAAGGTTTAATGATGGTGAAGATGATGATGATTATTGTTTCCATATTTATTAATGCAACGTCATTGTAGTTAATGTTTACAGCCTCAATAAGTTATCAGCTAAAGTGAGCAATTCTCAACAAGAGGCCCATTTAAAAGACAAAGGACTTAGTAGGATGGAATTAGTGACCAATTTAACCGATGCTGTTCGTGATTTGGAGGGCGAGTAAAGTTATATTTTTTGTATGTAATAGGTAAACATTAAACCAGTATGGCGAGCGTCAGCTCAGACTAAAAGCAGCTAGTTCTTCTCTAACTCCTCCGCCTATTTTAATGGAGTGGGGTATTGTAACATCTAAGAAGTTGTGAATAATTGTAACTGAATATGTATAGTAATGTATTTTTCCTAACATTATGCTCGTATTTCCCCGAAGGGGTAGGTAGCTGCGTTATGTTTATGTGCCGCCATTGATTATGGGGTCAGTATATCTAACTATACATATAATAAAACTGTAACTGATCGCTGTCTGTACATGGCAAATATATTTAAAAATTCATAATGGGGACGACTTTATATACACAAGAGAACCCAAAACAATGTTTTTTCATTTTGTCTGTTTGTCCGTATGTTTGTGCACGCTAATCTCAGAAACGGCTTATCTGATTTTAATGCAGTTTTCAGGATTATATTGTAATGTTCTTCACTTAACATATAATGTTTTTTTCATTTAAATGGGCAAACGTTAATCATCACGGATAGGTTAGGTTAGCCCGTTCGAAGACGCGGGCACAGATAGTCATCCATATATATAAATGCAGACTCTGACAATTCATATTATGTAAAGTGTATTTTTTCCTTTTCTGAGAAACACATTACTGACATAAATTTAATAGGATTTAAAAACTTTTGCGAAATTTGTACAATAGATGAGAGGCCATACAAACTTCCATTTACAATATACTTCAAAAGTTATGATTAAAGTGTCTGCTCAACCGAGAACTGAAGACGCACTGCTGTGAACAGACCGGACCGCTTTCGATTGTAATAAAATCAATGGGCGCGCGTAAATAAACAGTCTGTTCAAGAACTTTATTCAATACTAAGCTGCTTAATATATTTTCTTATTCCAATTCGTAAACGGTGTTCGCATTATGAATCCATTGAATTTATAATATTGTGAATCGTTGGTGTAATATCTTAAGAGTATTATCGCGTCTTTCAAACTGTACGATTGACGGAAAGCGTAATCTTTTTACCGGTAATTCACTTTTGTTACCGGTAATTCATGGAACAATGATAACAAATGAGATTCTAAGCACAAATTGGAATCCATTTTAGGGAAGCGAAGCGGCTTTCTTAGAAATTCAATTGTTCGATTACAATGGCCTCCCATGGAATTGGCAATTAAGAAGTGACACCGATTGGGAATTGTAATGTGTTTTGAGTTTAGAATGTGCGGTTTGAGAGTTTGGTGTTTTAGGAATCTATTCGAGAATTGCCTCGTTTTCATTGTCTCACGGAGGCAACACACATATATACACGGTATACGCATTGTGTCTATAAATATTACTTTAGATGAACAAGATACACATTATTATTATAGATCCTATTGCCACATCGAATGCGTTAACTATTTGCATAGATTGTTGTCGTTTAATAATATGACGACATGATTAAAAGTGGAGACAAGTTTTTCATTACACTTACCTATATTGTAAATGTTGTAAAAACATATTTTTAAGTGTACTACTGAATGACTTTTTCTAATTTAATGTATATAAAGGTCTGTAACATTCATCTTTCCGGTCAGTGTTATTATAAAATCATTTGATTATAGAAAAATTGTACGCGATTTGTATAAAGTAATTCAAGACAAATTATTTCTTTATTGAAAGAGATAAATAACTTAAATATGAATGAAGCTTAATTGCGACGTTTAAATATTTTTCAATTAGACAATATAGTACTCTTAATAAATGTTTCAACTAACAGAAATAATATGTAGGTACAACTTGCTTTTACTTTTGAATTGGTACTAAATACACAAACTAAAATTTTAACGTAATGTTTTATTATTAATAAAAACATAAGCCCGCTGGTCCTAGTAAAATATTTTTTTTCAATTAACACCATTTACACATTTTGAAAAAATATTTTGAACATAGCACATTTAATTTTGACATGCTTTCGACGTAAAAATTAATTATAGATAAACGAAAAATATTAAATAAAACTGACATTTAATAATACAATTAATTAAAACTAATAATATTATATTAATTACACGTGAAATTTTTATTATCGGCATGTTATAATTATATTTTAAACATTTGACTTAAAATATTCATTTACTTCAAAAATTGAGGGACACATGCGTTTAATATTCACGTAACGATTGTATAATCATATAAAATGGCGCCATTGATCTAAGTTTCAAATTTAAAAATACTTGTATTTTTTTAGGTCTCTAATAATATTCGAACCAAGTCAAATAAAGCTATTATTATCAATTCTATGAAAAAAAAAATCGTTTCACGTTCATCCAAAACGAAGCTCATCGGACAATAAAGCCAAAGATTTAAATGGTACATGATGTAGTACTTTATAAAGTGTCAGATTACGTTATTACGAAATCTGAGACCCGAGCAGGTATATTTCTGTCCTTTTCTAACAATAAAGCATTTGAATTGCCTCCCTAAGTGACTGTTTCGTTGGTTGGGTGATTCCAAGCGCAACTGCTGATCAATTGGTTCTGGGTTTGATCCCTGCGCTGGGCACCATTGAGTTTTCTATCTTGATACTTCTAGCAGTAGCAGTTATTACTATGTACACACTTCTAAGTTTTACCGACGGAGAGGCGATCGGCTTACCTCTTCGGGGATTAAAGGTTTGAAGTTTCGTTTAGTTTATGAAAAGTCCCTAATAAACACGAATTTAAATTACTAATAACACAATTTTAAAATACTTGTCTGTTTCAACATGTTTACTACATAACATTAACTGGTTTCATAGTATTAGTAAGTATTTTTTAGGCCTATGTCCATCACTGAACAGGAGTAGGCTGATGATGATGATAATAATGAATGTACGTTGTTTACGTCTATGCCTGGTGTATGGTAATAGGTTTATCCATATTTCATGGATATTTTAATGGGACTGGTACAAAATTGCGAGTACTAATATCCCTTCGGAGAAATATGGGTGTGATGTTATGTATATACGAGTATATGTAGATGCATCGGACTTATAAATTTCAATGTTCGCCAGCAAATTGTGTGTTTACTGAGCTATTAAGGCCTTAAATGTTTTCCCTGTAATTAAACTACAGTTTAATACTCGACACTAACCTGTTTAAGCTCCTCGCTTAAAGACGCACCAGGGCGGGTAAAGCTTTTAGCGAACTAGCGAACTCTTGTAACGGGAGCCGACTCTCTCATTACGAAGTTTTTGCCTTTTATAATTAAGACGCAGAGGTGTAAACGCCTAATTAGTGACGTGCTGCCAAATTACGCAAAATATACGTTTTAATGCGCAATTTTGTACGGTGAAATTTATTGCCGTGACTTTGGCTAGTGATTATATAGGTATCTATAGTAAGGCAGTTTATAACTGATTTCAAAATTTAATAAGTGCTGAGCTTCTGCTGTGATAATTGTTAGTGACCGTGATGTATGTTTTTACGTTTTGCATTTGGGTGTATCCTGATGGACGTTGGAAGATATTTCTTGTATAACCTTTGTTAATAATCATATTTCTTAACATCCAATTTTTACAAAGTAATGCTTGATATTACTAAAAATCTTTATAGTTTGGCCTCGAATTCGTTCTCATCGAAATTTTTTTATAAAATTTGTATATAGTTATAATGTCTTTTAAGCGATTCAATGCGGCGCTCTTTGATGGCACTCGATCCATGGCACTACTGTGGTGCCATCCGCACGGAATCGGTTAAGTGACACCGTAACTACACGATATTATAGCCTCCATTTCAAGGTGTGCCTTTCAAGATCAAAATATGCAGTCTTCAGAACCTTATATTTACTTGTTGTTGCTTTAAAACCTAGTTACATACCAAAGTACAAGTTTCGAAACTCTCGGGAAGTGCTGCATAATAGTAATCAGTCACCTCCATAATAATAAGAAATCACCCTATATGTATAACTTTTTTATTTTTCTAAAGCTATTTCAAATCAGATCTCTTTATGTGGCATGATTACGAAGTTATGATAGGGGAAAAGACACGCTGAAACCTTGCTGGTAATATACAAATTTTGTTCGTCAGGCTGGGACTTAGCCTAGCGCACTAGCGTGTGCCTAGCTTTTTTTTATCTTTGTTAAAAGGATTTATAACGAACTTCATTGAATGTTTGAGTTTTGTCGCTAAATATTTGGAGGTGAATTCTGTCTCCTCGCTTTTTGCTATACTTAAGTATTTGCCACAGAAAGTTACCCCACGGACTTCGACCACAATATGCGAACTTTATGCGGTTTTACGAGTTACGATTTCGTATATGTTTTTATGATGTTTGACTGTACGAGTTTGTTAATCGTTTGGAAAGTTTTATTTTTCAAAAAAAGAAATAACGCAACATCACGCCTGCAATCCTCGAAGGGATAGGCAGAGGAGTGTAGTTACGTTTATACGTAGTCATATTAAGGTATAAGTTGGTGAAGTCGGTCATTTGCGCCAGGTAATGACAAACCCACATCCTCCTACCACTAGGTTGAACTCCATAAACCTAGGACACCACACCTGCTTCTTGATATTTGATTCCCTAATATTATATCCCTAGTGCTAATATGATAGATTACGTTTTTAAATAGTTATGACAAGAATGTCAAAATAAGACACTGCGGTTGAAACATACTTACTAGCTTGTAAAATAAAAAATATGCATATGGTTTATTTTATAATTAAAACAACTTTATCACCAATTTTAATTGTTGCTTAACTGTGACGTAAATTCTATCGTGCTGTTACCCGCATAAAATATATCATAAATATATAATATATGGACACGCTTAAAACTTTCGGGTCTTGTTTTATTGTTCGTTAGCCTTTCGAATTAATTTGCCAGTACAAATATTTCCAACAATTGTAGTGAATTTCGTGTCGCCATTTTCACGTGTCAATTTTAAGATAAAACCCCGTGCTAAAATTGTGGCTGTTGTGGTTTGCATTTGGAATATTATTCGTAAGCCAATTGCATTTGCAATTTTAATATTTAGTACCATTACTAAGTTTTAGTTAGAGCCACATATGTATGAAGTATTTTAAAACAGTTTATATAAACTTTGATAAACTTGTGATAAATTTTAAATTGAAATCATAAGTGGTGATTGTTATAAAAGCGTAAAACTCATTTGATGAGCTTGCTTGTAGGGAGACACAATTTCATATTTATCGGTCTACGCGTTTCTGCGTTAGCGGAGGTTTTTCGTTTTTGAGGTTATTATGTAACTTGTTTTTGCTTCAGCTGAGGCTTAGCCATTTACAAACCCATTTCTTTACACAATAAATGTCCATAAGATACAGCTGTGTAAAAGACTTATTATAAAAATCAAAGATTTTCTACATATACGTTTATATATTATAGTTATATTATGCTATATTTTTTTTCACAGACTACAATCATTCGCATATTATAACAAAGTGCTTACATGGGTCTCGAGTCTGCTGCATTAAATTGTTTCTGTTAAATTCGTAACGGTTGGAACGAATTTAAGACAAGTGTTAACGCTTGTACAATTTTGTACCTACTTCGTTTATTTTCTTGTCACATCTCGTACTCTAACCCTTTAATAGAATTGTGAGTTGGAAAATGTCTCTGGCCATGTAATACACGGGATCGCTGAGTAGTTAGAAAAAAAAAATGTATTTTAAAATTCGTTTGTCGTCGAATGCATCACATAAATGAAAGAAAGGATTGGATGGAGAAGTAACTGGCTTTCGGGCATGTAGCCGAAATACATTTAAGGACTTTTGGTGGCATTTCCAGCCCTATTAATATCTCACTAAGTCAGGTTGGGGTATTTATTACGGCTTACGCATCTGAGAAGCTATTGGGAATCGTAGTGACCATTCTTTTTTTGAGTGGGTGTATTTGAAGACTACAAATAATAAAGGGTTTGCGCAATGCTCACGACGAAAGCATATGAGAACAGAATTTTCGGTTGTTGCATCATCATTATTAATGAACGTGGGATGTTTGTATACATTTGAACAAGGCTATCGATAGCGCCAATACATGGATAATTATACATATCAATTCGAAGTCGCATTTATTTAATAGGTATGTCATAAATTTCAAAGTATTTATATCGTTGTACGGCAATAGCTTCTGATGTGAAATTTAATCTTTTGAGAATACTGAATTCTTCAAAGGCTTCAAAAGACGGTCTTGTATCAAGAACCGCGAGCGCGGCAAATTTACGTTAGAAATGTTTTATAATGAGCTGTCCGGAAGTCGTGGGCGCATTACACAATCGTGTCTTTTCTTTAAGTTGGGAAATACATCTTAGATATTCTACTATCTTAGTGGACAGTTCATCTAGCTAAAAATTGAACTGGCTAAAATTACACGTTGTTCCTCAATTCGTTTCAGATACGGGTATCTTTTGTTCCGGTTTTGATAAGGCCTGTCTTTTCAAGAAACCCGACTTATTAATGGAACGAAGCTGTAATTAGTCCATTATACTTACACGAGGTGCACGGGAAAACCGCGAGTGTGAGTTTTGAGATCGTCATAGATCTTCCATGTTCCTGTTCGATGTTCCTAGTTAGCGTTTCTTGTTTATAAATTGAGGTCTGGTATGGTCTCCAGGTATTCAAACGTTACAGAACAATTTTTACGAACAATGTACTGGCAATTCCCCAATTTTTCAGGTGTCTATGGGTCTTTTGTCATTTTGCTATATCTTTTGACTACGGAATATGACTTCCTGCTTTTTGATACAACCAAGAAAGCAGGGAGAAGATGTATTTTCTAAGAACGTATAATTTATTTAAAACTTAAATGCTAAACAGAAATTTGAGCTCCTGGACATGGACTAGACTGACTGACTGACTGCTGGGGACTGCTACACGGAATCATTTGGTTACAAAGGTTTGAGTTATCAACTGTGAATCACATATTTTACAGTTTACTATTTATAAATTTATTTAATGTTATAAAGTTTTCGCTTTTTATGTTTAGGACACTTCAAGATCGGATCTCAGTGTCATTGTTACATCTGCTACATCGATAGCAACGCTCGTGAATATTGAACTTTTAACGTTTATTACACTTTCCAGTTGTTTTCCTGAGGGAGGAAATGCAATTATGTGACCGAAATGGACTTAGTTTGACTTTGTTCTTTCTCAATGTAAATGTTATGGCGATAGCTTCCGTGAACGACGTCTTTAATTAGTTTCTTTCGGGTTGGGTCTGTTTGATGAATCAAATTACGAAATACAAAGACCGGGTTTCGTTTATGTCTTGAGTTTAATTTCTCACAAGTTTTCTGTTTACGTTTTCATTTATGGACCGCCATTTATGGACCTTTGTAACACTTAACACCCAAGGAGTGTGCAATGTGTTGCGGCTTTGAAGGAGAGCCCTCTTTGCGTTTTTCTTGAAGAACCCCATGTCATAGTGTTCTGAGAAAAACATTCTTCAATCTCTCTACATATGAGAATAGAGAGAGCGAACCATGTAGAAGAAGCAAGTCAGGTCTGTTATGGACCCACCGTACCTACTGATATAATAATAACAACAACATTGCATGTTTGTTCTTTCAACGTATTGTGTACAACGTATTGTGGACAATGAACTATTGTGTATCGTGTATCTGTATCGTGTAATGTGCTTGCAAATATACGCTTGCAATACGCATATCGTTTTAAAGCATTTCGTTTCATTCTTCTGTAAACTGCAGAGAAATTCCATTGTAGTGTAATGCGATCGAATCTGTTGGATATTTACTGTTTTTTAATAACAATATAAATGGCTTTTCTTTAGTTATAAATTCAGAGATTTCAAATGAAAATGTATTATTTTTAACTCTGGAATAATAATCGACCCATTATAATTCCACTGTTGGAATACGGGTCTCCTCTCATATTGAGAGGGTTAAGGCCATAGTC
>DWMG01001759.1:0-14477 GCA_018244855.1 Elbella merops | reverse complement strand
GTATTTTACACTGACACAACTTCAGAATCCCACATAACTATGTCCTTCTAACACAACCTCAGAAACACGCACGAACAAAAATGATATTGTGTCAGTGTCAGTGTCAGTTGTGTCAGTGTAAAATACATAAGTATTTTACACTGACACAACTTCAGAATCCCACATAACTATGTCCTTCTAACACAACCTCAGAAACACGCACGAACATGTTTCATAGACACAATTTCAGAATCACACATAGGTATGTTCCACTGACACAACTTCAGAATGACAAATAAGGTTGTTCCACTGAAACAGCTTCAGAATCACACATAAGCAAGTTCCAGTGACACAATGCCGCATAAAAGACAATTAGGACTAAGCAGTGACAATCTGTATGTGTCGCGGGAAAAAGTTGGCATTAAACGAAAGGGATTCCGAAGTTAATTTGTAACGATCTGCCCGCTAGATAATGGACATACTGTTGCTCACTTTTTCCTCGTCAGCGGTTATTCAGGGCCCAGGAAATGTTGAAACTTTGTTTAAGGCTGTATTACATGTTTAAGACGGAATGGCTCTTCGTTTTGTTTACTGGAGTATAGTTTCTGTTATGAATTTGTGGTGTCTATACTGCTTGGTTCTGCTTCGTGGATTCTAAGGTTCGTTGTTCTAAATTAGTGTCATTTAGACAATCAAATCTTTTCGACATTTGGTTTTTTAATATAGATTCCCAAGGGCTTCATCATCCGTTGGCAACTTTTACAACATAAAGAAAATAAAAATAAGAACAGTATATACTCATAAAGTATCATCATCATCATCATCATCATCATCATGAGCCTATCTCAGTCCACTGCTGGACATAGGCATAAATAATAATAATATAATTCCTACATAAAGTATGAATTATATTATTTGCATATACTTAGATACATATATAATAAATGGTATATGCATTTCAAAACCATTATAATAACAAAGAAAATCCTCACCCTGCAGACTTCTTCCAAGTGACCTCTCCACACTGTTACGTGAGGTACATATTGCCTGTCGAAGAACCTCGGCAGCTGATGAAGGAATGCTGCGATGCCGATGTAACTCAAGCATTTCTTCACACGAGGCATCGTGCACCTGGCGACAACAAGTAGAAACTTTTTAAATAAAATCTATTGAAATTTTTTAGGGCTCAGTTTTTTGAGTCGTCAAGGAAAACTCCGTAGTTTGCCGAGTCATTTCAGGTAAAATCAATTATTATTGTCAATATTATGGGCTTAATGATTTATGACTTCTTTTTCGGAAATTAAAGAGGAGTGATACATTGTTTACACACAATAAGCGGTAGAATAAGCTTACTCTATGAACAAGATGTAGGTAAGCTCAATGAAATTAATCCTAGTAATATTATGAATGAGAAAAGTTTGTGAGTATGGATGTATGTATGTTTATTACTCTTTCACGAAAAAACTACTAGACAGATTTGGATGAAACTTTACAGCAATATAGGTTATATATGTCGGAATAGGCTACCATGTGTATTGATTTTATGTCATTTTGGTTGTAATATAACGATACACATAAATTAAGTCGGAAAAAAATCTGGCCTCTGAGAGCTATCTTGGCGTACGCTACCTAAACCATTGGAGTTACATCATCATCATCATCATCAGCCTTTCTTAGTCCACTGCTGGACATAGGCCTTCCCTAAAAAGGGGTTTATGCCCATAATCTCCACGCTGGGCATGCGGGTTGGAGATTGCAGGGCACGGTTTTTCGTACCATCGACGCTGCTACCCGTCGGCGGCCAGGGTATTTAGCCGTGTCTATTTGGGCTGGGCTATACCGCAATCAGCCGGTCGCCAGAGCCTCGTCTGTTATAGCAGGGTGCACCATTGGAGTTACACAAAGATGATGTACCGTATGATTGTTTTTTTCGAATAGTTCTAAATAAAAGTCCGCGACAGCATATATCTACCTTTTATATGGAAGCCACTATGACCAAAATTGTGAAATCTTAATATTATAGGGGTTCAAAGATTGTATGGAATCTGTCAGTTTTGAAGTTAGACATCTGAAATTTTGGATGTACGAGTAACTAAATAAATATATATTTTTTTACTATTAAGTAAATATTTATTTTAAATGATCTGTTACGAATCTTAATGTTAATTAATCTTATTGCAGACCCAATTCCACGCGAGTGAAGCCGCGGGCAAAAGCTAGTTATTATAATATTTAAATTAAATTTTCCGAGGACGCATACGCTACGATGATGATTCTTGAAATCAGACTAAAGTCACAAAGCGAGTAAATATGAACAACATTTGTTTGAAATTGAAATAAAAATTGTATACACATTTTATAAACTTCAATACCTACTATGTAATTGTAGTATTCCGATTGAGCATCTGTGGGATGTATTGAAACGAAACGTTCGGGCCAGAAATCCGGCTCCTTCAAACGTTGACGAGGTCCGAAGCGCGTTGATAGAGGAGTGGGAGGCTATTCCCCAAGCTACCATAAAAAAATTGATCCGTTCGATGGAAAATCGAATGCGATCACGCATTAGGGCAAGGGGGTACCACCCGATATTGAATTAATTAATCTATTTTGAAACGTTCGTAATATTTATTTATTCCTTTTAAATTACAACAATCCCTTTGGTAAAATTTCCTTTTATCCTACACGTTGATTAAGATTGTTTTTAAAAAAATAACTACCCTACAGATGTCTATGATAACGGTGGCATTGAAAAGATAAGTTTTTAAGCTTTAATAAAAAATAATTTTGTAACAAAAGTACATTTGCATTTTCAAATGCAGCGACTCTGAATGCGCGCTTAGGGAGCCAGTCGATTTGCTTGCACGCGAGTGTATAAGAAAATAATTTATTGAATGCAACAGTAACTAAAGCATGGTCATTGTATGAGATAAACCAGTCGCGAAAGAAAATCTTTTTATGCTATCATACAGCGATACACCATTTTAGATTGTAATTAATTTTAGATTCTTATCGTTCGAAAAATAAGTTTATATTGATAAAGTTTTTAAGCTTACATGGTGTGATTGTGAGTTTCAATAATTAGTTTTTATAGGGATTTTTGCAGGGACAAATTACTAAATAATAATAACGGAATTAAAATGTGACTTACTGCGAAGGATTATTCACCTACAAATAATTCAGTAGTACGTATCTTTTAAAAAAAGTGAGGTCTGAATAAAACATTGCATTGAAAACTTGACAGTTTATTTGTTCAAAAAGTCTATTGCGATACATCATTCTTTTTATCTTTCCAATATTGTGAAAAACCTCTATATATTCAATGAGCCAATAACAACTTCCGCAATGTTTAATTTCAACTCATCGAATATAATATACCTAATTCAGTAGTATATGTAACAGTGTTCATTAGTACCTAATTAATTTTACACTAAATAAGTTCTTAAGGATACATTGTTAATAAAAATAGAGATTTTTACCCCATAATTAACTCCAAAGTAGAAACTAATGTAAACTTGACCGACATATAAATCTAATTCATTGTTAGAGATTGCATCATATCTGCTCGATACAGTCGTGCACATAACAACACACATTGACCAACGTAACACATGACACTGAGAAATTATGCTGACTGTACTTTTAAATACCATCAAACGCTTCAACCTGTAAAGTGCTTTTTTGTCAACATGTAGATAATCAAACGGTCGTTAGGACACATTTCAGTGGCAACGTAACACACGCTAATGTGAACAACGAAAATAAATTCAAATTATACATACTAATTAATACAGTGCTGTGAAATTGATGAATATTTAGCAGTTATTATGTAGACACACCAGCACACTGCAAATTAATATGGAGACGAGCATTCTTTTTGTTTCTTTTTGTCATGTTAAAAGAGAGGAAAAATATAGGAAAATCAAGTATATATGATCTTCATAGTATTATCTGATTGCAGTTCATATCCAGTGCCAGGCTACACGTTGAACTAATTAATTCCTCAAGGGAATAGTGTTGTAATCTATACATTATTTTGTGAAATTTCAATGCGCTAATATTGTAATATGAACACCGAGATAATAAGAAAATAGATACGAGAGTGCAGGATTTTATCTTTGGTTTGCAATCATAACTGGCCTTAGCGTGAAAAATAAACAGGTCAACTTATTTTAACAAATATCATAATTATAATCAGTGTTGCCATAATAACGTTAGTCTTGATTATAAATGTACTGAATTATCTCACGTACGTTTTTCGGGATGGCTCGACTAGTTTCGGAGCTGTAAGAGGTCCTTCCTCATGAGCTCCCGGCGCTTGCAGCGAGGTCTGTACAGGTCCGAAACTAGTCGGGCCATCCCGAAAAACGTCGTGAGTTAAGCCGGTACATTTATAATCATCTGTTTAGACACTCACGAAACATTTAATAGTAAAACGTTCGTCTTCATCATAATAACCTATTTCTAAAGTAAATATCCCCACATGGCACTGTTTTCAACTTCAATACGCTCCATCAAATTCGTAATAGCCAGTACAGTGCCACACGGAACATACAAGAATATACATACTATCTATATATAATATTAATAGTTATGAACTATAAAAGTTTAACACTATTGTAACAAAAGAATAGTGGCACATAATGTCGTGAAAATTAAGACAGCGTTCGAAGAAATAATTCACATCACAGTGTTGAATTATTATTATCAATGATCTATTTTGAAAACACATTCCTTTACGACATTACCATAAACATTTATGGTTATTTTTCACATGTTTGCCAATTTTTTCATTGTTCCCCCGACATGTCATATGCCAGTAAGAATATAAAAACGGAAAATCAGATCAGCATTAGGTACATAATTATTTCCTCCGCTTGTCATTTTCACTTTTATAAACAGTCCAATATTTGATTATTAGATAGTTGAGACGTCATTCAACAAGAGAAATCTATCAAAAGAAGGAATTTCATCTCAAATGTCTCTGTTTGAAAAACGTCATTATTACTTTTTATTTCTGTTGGCGCATTGTCAAGTGAATAACAGTTCGGGACTTACATATTATGTCAAAGTACTAAAGATAACTAAATTACTAATTGATTCACAGTTTTCCACACGGGGCACGTTATATCAATTATTCAAAGTGATTGGGCCATGAAAATATTCCTATAGCACTAAAGATGTATATATATAGCAAAGGGAAGGACGTAAGCTATCGCAACACATTATCACCGATCAGCTTTTCGTATATATATTTTAAATGTATAAATAAGTAAGTATAGCTAATCATAAGCTTATCAGTATCATTTTAAGGCAGACTTAGTTGCAAATGCATTAAGCGATTAAAAGTAAAAAAAGCTTCGCGTGATTTCTGATTACTAAATGAGACGAAAACCTAAAAAAGATGCATTAAAGTACCCAATAACAATTATTTTAACTTATAACAAGAGCTTATCAGAAATATTCGCGACATAAGCTAATGTCAAATGCGTGAAAATAAAATATGTTAAAAGTCAAACTAAACACATAGCAGGTATGTATATGAGATATAGTTTTTGTATTGCCATTTCGACTCTATGAGCATTATTCCCTCTACACTCGTAAACTATATATTTCCCCAAACAAATACAAAAAATCCGAGACAATAACTCGAATCGAATTTTGTATTAGGTACTGGCCGGTTAATAGAATTTTTTTATGGTTAAGGCAGCAAAGCTAATATTTTTCGAACGCCAAATATAAAGTACAAAATAAGTGCATAAATGAAGACAAAAAAATAGTGCAAAGCTATACGACTGAACACTGGATCAACAATATCATTAATATTCAATTTTAATCAAAAACATTGGACTATTGTTTCCTTTACACTTAGTTGTAAGTCTATAGGTTCGTTTGTTTTATAAATATGGTATATATACAACTTACAAACAACATCAAACGCCTATTACTCATGGCACTTCTTTTTTACAAATACACTTATAAACGAGTTCATATTATAATACAATTTAAATATAGTTGCACAACGCTATGAATCTGTGTCCATTAAAAATGGCATAATTCGCGCTTTTTTAAATAATCTATGGTAAACTTTCTTGACATTCAAACTGACATGTTATTGAGTGAAATAGATTTAAATTAGAAAACGGAATTAATTAATTAATTTAAATTAGAAAACTTTTTATTAGAAAACAAAATAAAAATTAACAAAGTATTTTTTTTATATACAGAGAATATATAATTACCAACATTAGAACAAGTTCGTTCCGAGAATAGCAGTTAAAAAATGGAAAATAAAAGATACAGAAGTCAGTAGAGATAAATATCACAAAAACATATTTTGAAGCAGTTAATAAAATCGTAACAATGTAGTGCAGATAAGACATATTAATTAATTTTAGCGCGAACTATGCCAGTCATAAGAAAATGGTAACGGACGGACCACTAAGCCTACGTATATTAATATTATTTCGTGTAAAAAGTAATTTTTCTGTTTATGTTAAAAATGCATAAATGAAATAATCGCTGTTGATGAGCCGTTTTCTAATTTATAACAGATTTTTTTGTCCAAATCCATTTTTTTCAATCTTTCAATTAGTATTATATGCCAGAATGGATTAACTATTATTATTACTATTAAATATTTGGATGTGTTTTGATAACACTGACACTTTTCTTTCTGCATACAATATTGTTCCTCTCTAACTTACTTTCCCCGTATACATATTACATACACAGTACTTTCAACAGTGACTAAAATATCTACTTATAACATTATTTATACAATTTTCAAATACTCGTTGTAAAACTTTGTCGCTTTTTCGTTTTACGAGGGATTTACACATTTCATTTATTAAATATACCGACAACAATAACATTTTAGTGTTCAAAAATTGATGTCAAAAATTGATAGCTAAAAATTAAAAAAGAAAAGATATCTTTTCAGTGTTTGTAACTTTGTAGTAAAATTGCAGTTAATAAACAATAATTATTGTATTAAAACCAATGAGATGTATTAATTTCTATAAAACGGTTATATTATTAATATTACTTAATTATTCTTTAAAAAGCAGCGTGTAAAAATTTTTTCCTCGAAAATCTGTAGCAGCAATATATGCAGAGAGAAAGAGAGGACGCGTTACATCTATATAGTCCCGTCTCTTTCACTCCAAGGCACTGGTGAAGGTTTTTAAAACCTATATATTTTAAACACAGCAAACTTTGTTCTATTATACGAACGCTAGACGGTACATCTAACATAACGCTGCATATGTTTTAATTTATTATAAGTTTATTTTAACGCTGAACGCCATCTGTTTAAATCACCTTATAATTTTAATTTTTTAAGCTATGGGATGATTATCGTGTCCTAGGATTTTTCGGAATCCTTAATTCTAAATCTACGGACTGTTTATAATGAAATTTTGTCTCATACGGCGTCAGATGGCGCCACAGGCTTACTCAAATCACGTTACAAATTTTAAAATTGAAATTTCATATAATCGTAGGACATCGACTTAAATTTAACATTTGGGGCAATTAATAAAAACGTGTAAGTCGTTAAAAATTACATTACTCGGCTTCGATTTTCTCATTACACTTATTTTGGGCCCTTTCACTAATAAAACATTATTGTAAGCCTTATAACAACGATACACGCAATAGCCAATCCTTTAAACCAGAATACGCTTTCATAACGACAAATAAGAAATCGACTTCTAAAAGTATAAAATAGATGTAAACTACATTAAAATAATCGAATGTAGGCCTAATTAGAATTTATTTTATTAGTAAAATGGCTACTTAAACCTAACGGACAGTAAAAAGGCGGTGGCTTCAAATAAAAAAAAAAACAAATAATCCATGGTTATACTTTTTAAAATTTGAGACCACACAAATAGAACACATATAGTAAAAAAGTTACGAAAAATAATTGCGAAGAAAAAAATGCTAAAAGCCATTCAGCCTCCTTACTGTCGAGGCACAAACCACGAATACATTCTAAATCTAATTTCGACAATGCGCCAAACAGTCACCTAGCATTAAATCTATTTAACATTACGCTCAACTCGCTCTTTTCTGCGCCTGCGCAGAGCACCCCCTGTTTAGGAAAAAGTAAAAATTTAATTCAATACTTTTGTCTATGCGTGCTCGTGCGCGAGTGTGCGTGCGTGTTCGTGTTCGTGTTCGTGTACGTGCACGTGCACGTGTGCGAGCGCGCGTACGTACATGAGTGCATGCAAGACGGAGATGCATACTCTCCCCACTCTCCTCAATTCAGGCGGAGCTACTTGGGCTCGCCACTAAATCACGGTGAAACTATAGAGGCCATTAAAGTCAACAGCATCAGATACTTAGAAAAAAAAAAGATGCATACTCACTGTGCTATTGCGGCAGCATGGCCGAGGTGGGCGAGGTGGGCGAGGCGGGCGTGGCGGGCGACGCGGAGCGCGAGTGGCCCGCCAGGGACTGCTGCAATGCAGCAGGGGTTAGCCACTCCCTGGCAAGCAGACGCATTTCATACAATATAAACATTGCTTTCAAATTTAGCGGCATTAGTAGAATCATTTTTACGAATTGCATCAATTTTAGCCACTTCTTTATTATTCGTAGGGTTGTTTGAGATTCATAACAAAATGAATACGTACTTGGGCAGACAGCGCTGTAGGAAGGGCACGCAGGAGCTGACATAGGCCAGGCGGTTGACCCAGGCGGGGATGTCGCGCGAGCATAGCGCCTGGAAACCGTAGTCACTTTATTACTCATTGAGTATATACTATGCGTCCCTCAAGTATCTGTTGAAAAATGGTCCAAAATGTATACAACACTTAAAAGTACCCAGCTTGCACTCTCCACACACAGGCAGCGGAGGCGGGGGCATGGCGGTTTGGTTGTTTTGGTTGTTTTGTTTGTAGCAGCGTGAATGATGAGCCACGCATTCAGTGGCGCTGGCGGCGCGGATGGAGCGGGGCGGAGCAGCAGCGTGCATCACTAACTTTATATTCCTTTGTAGTATATGGTGAGCGGTGGAGGTGCTAAGGCTCGCATTAGCGATTTTCAAGATACATTTTTAGAAAACCATTTAAAGCATAGTATTGGTTATAAACTGGCTGCAATGAATTATACAGCAGTGATATTTTAAAGCAAAACACCACGGGATGATATTTGAATCAAACGGTTGAATGAAAGCAATTTGTAAGCACGCTGTTTCCTGTAAACATTGCGATACCAACACACAAAGCCCCGCCCCGCTTGGAACATCGCGCACCGGCACGCTTGGACGTACCGCACCGCACCGCACACTTTGTGGGTAACTTTTTAACCGGGACTATATATATCATGTCCCGTATAAAATGATTTCGTTAAGTATTGTTGCAACAACCTTTGCGACTTAAGAAAAAGTATATAGTCCAGACGTATCCGTCCCGAGCTTTTTATTATTCCACTCTTGGAACACGGGTCTAATACGTATAATTATTCAATAAAATCCCTCTACTTGTCCGACAGGAGTTTCCTATTAACACTATTTCTTATATACTATACACCACTTACTAGCAAACCCTGAAGTAACTTACGTGCAACTTGATACACGCGGGTCGTTCAAATTCAAAATTCGAATACACAAAATAACCGTTTGTTATAACTGATTTGGAATTCAAATGTATTTCAAATTAAATTTGAATTGTAAAATAATTATCCACCGCATCAATTAAATGTATTTTTATTAATATAAATGTAAATATGAATATTCTAATTACCAAACAAAATGCAGACGTAAAGTGATTGCAATTGTTGTTCATTAGATGATATCTGAAAAGAATGGAAAATATTTTACTAATTTTTATTCAGAGACTCAAGGACAAATAAACTCCCACATAAAAAAAGTTTAGATTTTAAAGGGGTCGCTTCAGCTTTTTGAAATTAGGTTGCTTACGTGTTTCTTGGAACTATACAAGGCGTCTGATATTGTTCAATATGAAATCTTAATGAAGAAACTCGACCACTGAGGCATTGAAAAGTCAGAGGAAAACGGTCTAAATGTTTTTCCTTATATAACAAAAGACAATCGGGATATACTATTGTTTGACTGTCGTACATAATTAATGTTTGAAATTGAGCGACATAACAAGACGAGAGTCTGGAGAGGCCTATGTCCACCAGTGGACGGAAATAGGCTGATAATGATGATGATGAACAAGACGGTATGGACAATGCTTTCTACAAAGTGATTATTTGTTTAGTGGAATTAATTTACAGCTAAACCATAAAAACCGGGCGAATTTAATTTTTACTTTTAAAACTCATTTAGTTTAAGTACAGCAACAAGTGAATGGAGAGAAATAAAGCCTAGTAGGCATATCGATTTATCATGGTTTTGCCATTGATTTTAAATTATAATACGGTGTCCACATTGTTCGGTGGAAGAACACTGTTACTTTACGATCTACGGCGATTTAATATATTTTCACGGTATAATGTTATGGGACATTTTATTGTACAGGAAAGGGGGTGATGTTGACATTTCCAAATAAAGGGCCATGTGGGTTGTACGCATAAAATATAATAGGTTCACTACTGAATGGCGGACCTGCACAAAGTAGAAATAAGTTCACTAAACTCACTGGAACACTTATCCCAGAATATGTTTCAGTTAAAAATACTAACAAATTTCTGTTTTTTAAATGTACGCTTCTTAATAAGTTATTCTTTTATTGATATATCATTATACAATGTATGTAATGATATATATATGTATAATGAAATTCCCTAATGAAAGTCCCTAGCAATAAGCTGTGAAGTGTGCTCATTTAGCAGACCAAAGACATACTGTAATTTAGCAAATAATGCATCATAATTTTTACTTCTCACAAATTATTCAGCTGCTTTTATCCTGCCAGTTTAGTATAGGATTACGAAACAAAGTTCCAATTAGTAACTTAATCCTATTAATAACTTCTATTAAGTACGTACTTATGTACATGAATATACTTCCTAACGAATACAACGCTATAAATTCAAATTAGACAGATGCCAACTTCCATTTTTAAAATATTGACAATCACGATGGCGGAAGAAAAAAACACCAAAGCGTTCTCTCTCACCTGTCACCGCGGAACTGCTTCCCTAACTCGGTGACCAGCCGCCGCACTTCCTCCTCGCTGAAGTCCGTATAGCCTATATGTACACTTTGTCTGAAAATATCATAATAATATTAAGTGATGAGCACGAGTATTTGATTTGTGTTCTGTGACACTTTATTCATGTTTTAACTTTTATGTGCGTCATTTTTTGCTGTTTTTTTTTCTCAATCAAGTTTCCATTTATTTGTTTTATTTCCACCTTTTGCCACTTTTCGGTTGTTAGAAAATGCTCTTAGCTTTAGCTAAAAACCCGCCTCCTGTATTCGAGTAAATTAAGTGTAAGCAAATAAAAAAATATAATAATTAATTAGGAATATTACAATCATTTTAGTCGTTTCCTTAAAATAAGATTTTAGTAGTTAAGTTGGCCAGAAGAGATAGCTCTAGTATGGATGAGTGCTTATTGATAATACCATGTAGTCTTGTATTCTTATAGACTTTTTATCTTATGTACAAAAAACGTCATTGTACAGTAACGGTAAACAGCAGAAGCGACCGACCTGAAGCGGAACTGCTCGCCGAGCTCGCGCTCGTCGCGCGGCGTGATCTCGAACACGCCCGTGAACGCGTACGGGTGCCCGCCGTACGCCCACTCCGAGCCGTGCACTTGCACGCCGCTGTGGAACACGCCCACGCCCGCGCCCGCCGTGTACCTGCACCGCGGACAATACCAGATACGCTTCACAACTGTACATGCAGACTGAGAAATAAAGCGAGCGATAGACCAGCAACACCTGGTTACAAACACCGTCAGTGCATTCCTGTATATAGGACTCCCCTTAGATATTAATGTCAAGAATCTAAGGTATATATACGTGTCTGTGTATAATGTGCTATACCAAGATCAACCATTCGCCAGAACCTTGTGCATTGTACAGTCCCCAATCACTTTAATCACGTTTACTTTCCATTAATCCCAACTCTGCCCCAAGGAGGCGTGAGGTGTATTGTGCTGATCTGCTGACATTTGGTGAGAAGACTACGTACCGTGCTGCACTTCTCATAAGTGGACAAATAGAAAAACGTAATAATTCAGACAAGGCCATCCGATCTCAAACCAAACATATCCTGTGCTAAAGTAAACAGAATTTATGAACATTGTTAAAACATGTCCAAATCCATATATATATATGCAAATAATATTACACGCAACAAATGTTTGTGAGACGATTCTCTAACGACTAAACCAACTGACCAGTCAAATGTCTATAGAAGTGTATTATAGTTATGTAGGGCAGTGTCCATGAACTATGCACACTATTATAGACTAGTATAGATAGAGCATACTAGGATAGTCCGGCATAATTGGCTGACCCCACACACGAGTACAACTAAGAGGGGAAAGGCAATAAAACACTTTCGAGGTACGAACGTGCCAAAAGCGAGTGTAATAATTTTCCGATATGTCTAACACAGGTCGAATATATACACCTGTATAGATACGTACAAGAATTAGTATCATTAGGTTTTTCTAACTTGAAACACCCAGTAGCAGCTCGAAGTCTGGCTGTCAGCTCACCCCTTATTCCATTGTGAGACGTATAATGTTACACGTGAATCGTGCGAGAGTACTACTCCTCTGCCTACATTTTCGAGAAAATACAAACGTAATGTTATTTTATATGTACATACAAGAAATAAAATAAGTAAGACTTTTTTTCGTACCGGTAAATATATTTTGATCATCCCTTTCATCGTTTCACCTTTAGACACAGGGTTTTCGTCCATAAAGAGATGGGTAAAGGCCGAACCTGGCCAAGTATGGACTGGTATGCTTCACACAACTTGGAGAAAATTATGGAGTACTCTGAGGAAGCACAGTTCATTTATTAACTTGTATTTACTGGTGACCTCAGCATAAACAATGCTTCGCTAGTCGTTTATACCAGGTTTACAAGTATCCTTCACCTTGAGCTGCCTTAATACGGAGAAAAGATCAAAAATCAAAATGGAACAATGTAGGTATCGGTGTAGTTTCCAGCGCGAGCGTGGTTTCCACATTAGCTTTCACCAACTCTTTTACATTAGTTGACAAGATGTAAATCTTGTTCTTGAGGGTTATTTATTTATCCTCGTGATGATGAAAACTTGGGTTAGGTTGATTGGAGTACTTGAAAGTTTAAATTTTCAAAAAAAAAACCTCGAGCTATAACATAATATACACATATATCTCAAGTATATAAGTATTTTCTCACGAACACATCGTACTCATGGTCAATATCGTGACAGCGTAGTTGTAAAATCGATTTCTATTGGCATTGACTTCGATGCTTCGCCGGTCGAAGTTGTACGTTACACTTACAAGATTTTGTGAATCATACGCATCAATTATTCATATGCTTGTTTGGTGTATCTTATCAGGCAAATAGCCGCCATGTGTTATATTCGGGCTAACACTTTTCACTGGCCATGTCGATATACTGTATGGACGAAAGGTCAAAGACCAAACAATGGACATCGTATAAAAGGTCGATCGAATGCATTGTAGCTTTAAAATAGGAAAATGTATTGTTGAAAATAATATCACGCCTGTTATATCGAAGTGGTACGCAGAGGAGTATTATTTATTATGTTAGGAGTATTATTTATTATAGTAACTTATGTTATATGTCCTATGGAATATGGGGTGAGAGTATTGCCAAGTGACAATATTAGTACAATAATATGAGACAGTAATCAGTATCAGTACAATTATATGAGAAAAACCGAACAACATATGTGAACAGTGAAAAAGAGAGAAATAATCCAACCGCTCATAGGAAATATGTGCAATACAATAAAACACAAAAGACAGAGGACAACACACACTGGAGGCGCGGTAATAATATAATTAACTAAATGTATTAATAGTCACGATATCGTGCTTATCACCTTAACACAGGTAAGATGCGTGTTTGATAACATTGGTCTGAATGCCCAAATATCAAATTATACCAAAAATTCCAAATAACTGACTAATAACAAATGTTGTAGCCAAATACAATGTTTCTTACACTGCAGAATTGGTGGATTTCTATGGATAAATAGGAAGTTCCTTTTTTAACACTGGAACGATAAAGATGATAATGATCATTTATGTTATCATCATCGTTATCAATAAGCTCGCTCACCATCAGCATCATTATCATCATCATCCTCAACAACATTGTTCCACTGTTAGAGACGAGTGTTTTCACAACTAAGGGAGCATCCATTAAGCGGCGTTCAAGGGGAGGAAGAGGGTCAAGTCGAATCTCGCCTAATTTTACTTTGGGGAGAGGAGGGAAGTCGGAAAATATTTAATCTCTATCTCCACGCTGGGCATGCGGGTTGGAGATCGCAGGGCACGGCTTTTCGCACCGCCGACGCTGCTGCCCGTCGGCG
>DWMG01001758.1:0-14478 GCA_018244855.1 Elbella merops | reverse complement strand
GACAACAACACCGTCTAACGACGGGGAGAGATGATCGGGGGGGCAATTGACCCCCTGAGACTGCCCGGGTAAGGAGGGAAACCTCGGGGCCCGTAACCTCGCACCCATGCGGCGAAATCCGCCGCAGCGTACGAACGACTGTCCTATCCTAATATAATTAGTCCCAATCAATATTAACTCCAATCGAAACTATTTGCTAGGCTAGATATAAAAAAGATATAGTTACTGACTGGATTAATTTGTAGACAGTTCCAGTCCTGGAATACTATCAACAATTAATACTTACAAACTTATTAACAAATAATAACTAAATGTGCTGATACCAATAGTCACAAAAGTAACAACATAACGCCACCCCTATATTCCGATATTACTTGTGTAGGCTTAGGAGTGTACTACACTCAATACCATAAGTTTAGTACATCCCTCTGCCTACCCAGGTACCCCTGCCTCTCCGAAGAGGTCGGCAGAGGTACAGTGCTACAGTTACTACAGTACATGTAGTACACTCCCCTGTCTACCCCTACAGGTCTATATACGCCTTCATCATCTATATTGAAAAGAAACAGATTCCTACAATGCAACATATACGCTACACTGGAACAGTCTTGTAGAATATCTAGTGGGGGGGTGAGAAAGTTTCAATGCTCTCACTTTCTCCTCGTAACAAAAAGCGGTCTCGATTTAATTCTGCCTTGACGCAACATATCTATTAAAACTAACGATTGAAACTAAATGTTACCGATTACGTCATTCTATCAGATCAAGCGTTTATGTACACATACCAATGAGTTAATTCCCCATCACCTAAGCGTTTATGCACACTGACTCCATTAGAACTGCACGACAGCTGCAAAATTGCGGACGCGAGGCAGTTTTGTTTGTTGAACATAACTGCATTGCAACTGCAAAATGACTTATAGTTCCGATGCTGTTATAATAATTGTCAAACGACTTGTGGCGTCATGTCAACTGCAAAACGACTTGTTATTTCTTATGAACTGATAAGCGACCTATAGTTTCGATCAAATTATATCAACTTGACAGAAACACCCAAGCGATAGCATTGCAGCTGACGTGCAGTTCTAATGCAGTCCGTGATTCTAGACACTAAAGCACTAGTATAAGCCACGTACGAAAATTTAGGGTGATTTTTAATAAATACATTCTTTCAGACAAACTGGTGTCACAGGTTGCGTGCAGGGCGGCGGACGGACTGCGGTGCTCGTCCCGCAACATGCCACACTGATAGATGTTCTGACTGTGAATGAAACACTGCAGTTCGCTGCCTTCCTCAAACAACCAAACAACTCACGACGAGAACGCTCCCATAGGGTAAAAGATCTAGATAATACATAAACCCTATTATGGCATAAGTATATGATCATATATGCACCGGCTTGACTCACGTACGAACCTATGTTATTGCTTACAATCTATGTATATTAATATCCCCTTATGGTGGCCTATCACACTCTTCAAACCGAACCAAAAATATACAAGAATAGTTTCATATTTTCAAAGAAGAAGCGAATTATACAACTACACAATTTATTTAATAAACACCTCGTCATGAAATAATTATATATTATTAGACTTTACTCCTGATTAACAAAATATTTAAATTATCATTCAAAGCTTACGTACCTGCTTAATAGTTAATACAACAAACAAATATACATGTAAGTACTAAATGTGTAATTCATATAATGATCGGTCGAATATTTCAATTGCTTTATCTGTTACCACTTTAGATTGAAGCGGTGTCCAAACAACTTGGTATCAGCGATGTTTATAACACAAGGGCCGGCAGACTTTCGGGTGGAGAAAGAAAGAGGTTGACCATCGCATGTGAACTTCTCACCGACCCCAATGTTTTACTTTTGGACGAACCCACAAGGTAAAATCGACGAACATTACTTACAAGCATATACAAAAGTTATATACGTCGTGGCTGATTATGACATATCGCAGCATACCTAGACACAGCCAAATGCTCTGACCGCCTAAGGGAAGGAACGCCGACGTTACGTGAAGCCGTGCTCGGCAATCCTCAGACCACATGCCCAATGTGAGATTGCGGTCAAAACTCCTTTAGGGGAGGCCTATATCCAACAGAGGACTTGGATAGACGGATGATAATGACGATATCCTAAAATTGTTTGATTGTCTATGACATATAAAGATGAAAAGGTTATGTATTTCGTAAACGAGAATAGTAGCCCGGTTCCAAGATAGAAAATAGGGTATGGCAATTTGTCACCCTGCAAAACGAAGCTTAGTTACTCATTCCATTGTTGGATACCGTCCTCCTACATAACCACATTTATCCGAAGTCATAAAACCCTGGTAATAACAACAAATCAAATTAAATTAGTAAGATTTGGCACCTACAATTATTCATTTTAGAAACCGTTAATAAGAATACACTAAAATAATTACACTGTAAAAACACAAAACGACGAAAACAATTGTGAAAAATCTAAACTATAATGTACATTGTACATATATGCTTTTCTGTACATACGATTATACCTACACATTACATTATCTCATGCTTGTATATAATATGTCTACTTTATTTTTTCTAGCGGTCTAGATTCAGTATCATCGATGTCAGTAGCGAAAGCCCTGCAGGCTGTGGCAAGAGGTGGCAAAACGGTAGCATGCGTCATCCATCAACCTTCCTCTCAACTCTTCACATCAGCCGATGATGTGGTTCTGCTAGCTAACGGAAAGACTCTCTACGGGGGAGCCATAGTTGATATCCCCGATATTTTAAAGTTATCAGGATTGGCGTGTCCCCATTACTACAATATGGCAGATTACAGTGAGTTTCAATATTTTTTATTATAAAAATTATTTATTAATTTGCAGAGTAGTTCCATAACAAAACCTTGTCTACTGTTCATTTTTGTGTTAATTATTATTCTTAAGTTCAACTTGCAGGTGTGTCCTAATCCCTACTCTAATTCTTTCAGCCTGAGGCAATTAAATTAATGACAAATTGACCACCCGTTACAGTTCTGGAAATAACGACCGGCGAACACAATGGAAACTTGGCGCTTATGGAACACGAGGCTCGAACATATGCGTATGAAATGAAGAAAATCGCTGACAGTGACCTTCATCGCAAACCTGAAAAAGGTCATCTACAGATATTATCTCGCTCTATGACTATGCTACAAATCTATGAAACTAATATATTTAATATTAATTTGCATCTACCTACCCGACGTAACCGTCCGCGGCATTTTTTGGATATTTGCAACCTAATACTTACAACAACTTTATCAAAGTCGTGTAGTAGAAGTACCATAAATATGTAGTTGATTTATCGCTGTAGCGAAATCGACATTTTCAAAATGCACAAAACTAAAACTTTTTGAAATTAAAATCAAATTAAATATCTTTCTTCACGCAGAATAAAACCCGTAACTTTAATTGGTTTCACTTGAGCCGTTAGTTTCCAGAAATGCAATTGCATTATTCATTTTGCTATGCAACAGTTATATATAACAGTAATAATTCATTTACTTTTAATAAAATCGTTTCGCTCTAGATAGTTCGATAGAAGCGGAAGCATTACTTGTCATGAATGACACGGATGGAAACACATTTAATGCCAACTGTTGGCAACAGATGGCAGCGTTGCTTAAGCGAGGGTATCTTGGAGCTCTCAGAGATGTTTATGTGACGCAGGTAACATAAAGAAATTTAATGAATAAAGGACATCAAATTTCTCAATAGTCTATTTGCGTTTAAACCTATGAATTGTTCATAAACTTAAGACAGAGCTTAGTTAGTCTTAACAGACAGACAGAGCTTAATTTATTAGTCGCTTTATAATATAACAGTAAATATTATCACTAGTTATTGCGTTTGCCAGAGATATATTTTATGTTACATAACAACAATTAGTTACGAATCGATCCAAAACACTACGCATTATTGTATATGTATTGTTATTGTTTATTGTTCCAATCTTATCGGACCAACTCACATTGTGCTTTACGCTATCGTCTTAATCAACTCTTATTGCATCAAAGTACATTATGCCCATTCCTTTGACTTTGAATTAAGGTTACGAACCAGTTTTCATTTTTTTTCTGTCATACAGCACAAAGCCGTACATCTAACCTGATGATGTGATGACTGTGGCTCATACAAATGGAACTTAAACCTCAGAATTGAAGGTTCTGAGTAATATTAGTCACTTATACGTTGCTACTCCAGGACACTGAGCTCTCCAACTCCTCGTATCTTAGCATATACGTTTCTCTTTCAGATACGAGTGGTAACACACTTATTAGTGGCACTATTACTCGGTGCTCTTTACAGGGGTGCGGGTCAAGACGCCGGTCGCGTGTTCTCGAACACTGGCTGTCTCTTTTTCTTCCTGCTGTTTTTGTACTTCTCTAACGCTATGCCGACTATTCAAACATGTAAGCTATATAACATATACTGGCAATAACTCGACGCTATAAAATTGTGCGCCTACATTTTAAATATTGTTTGGGCTGTGTGAGAACTTGATCCCCTCCAACCTTACTTTTAATATGATTTATACCATGCATGTAACCGTATTGTGATTGAAATTGACAGTAATTTTAAATACCATGGGGAGTGTCATTGATAATTCACTTGTCAAAAAGCAACCTTCGGTTATAAAGTACAGTTAAGCCCAGTAGATTAAATTTCTTCCTAGCCATTTCAGGGATATAAGGACCTTAGCACGCAATTATCTGCGTTTTTACCATCAAATGTTACTTACCACAATGGGACGGAAAACATCGCGAAGTAATCTACATACCTTGGGATCTTACATTACGTTCTCTATGGGGTATAAAGTCTCCAACTGCACTTACCAAGTGTGGCCTTTACTTAGACCTTCTCATTCTGACACAACCCATCTTTCTTAATCCTATTACCTAACTGTATCAATGAAACTACCTAGTTTTTTTCAGACACTTGGTAATAAAATTCAGTACATTAAAAAGTATCGGAAGATCTGAACTATCATTTTCAGTTAGATCCATAATTTAAAAATAGAAGTGGCCCAAACTTCCATAAAGTACCTACTAATGACTGGCGTACCTTATATTAATTAATATATTACATTCATTTTACTCACTTTCAGTTCCTGTTGAATCAACTGTAGTCCTCCAAGAACATTTAAACAAATGGTATTACTTGTCGACATACTGCGCTTCAAAGATAATTGTAGATTTACCAGTACAGGTGAGTGACAAGTTTCCAACTACTGAATATAATATCATACTATATTTATCTATTTCAAACCAATTTAGTTTAAACGTCAAGCTCATACGTTAATACTAAAGGCATGTTGGAGACATAAATAACTTTGGCACTTGTAAAAATGATACATGATAAAGTTGGTGACATTTTAAAATGTATTATATTTATTGAGATTTTTGTTATAGTGACCAGACGCCTGAAAAACTACATATATGTAGACATATAAATATATAATTAAATAGATAGCCGGAGCTATCACCCAGACAGAGAAGGCCTAACTGTGCTCATCATCATCATTAGCCTATCTTAGTCCACTACTGGACATGGGCCTCCCCAAACGGACGTTTTATGCCCGTAATCTATACGCTGGACAGGCGAGTTGGAGATCGCAGGGCACAGCTTTTCGCACCGCCGACGCTGCAGCCAGTCGGCGGCCAGGGCATTTAGTCGTGCCTATTTGCGCTATACCATAATCAGCCGGTCGCCAGAGCCTCGTCTGTTATAGCAGGGTGCACCATGTGCAGGTGAGGTTGGCTTGGACTCCTGAGATGGTGGTTGGAACCCCTTGCACCCCAACTGTGCTCGTTATGCAAATATTTATTCTGACTGGAAATTGAACCCACGATTCTTGGGGCATAATTATTTACTAATCACTGCACCACTGGGCCAGTTATAACCTTAAACTTACAACCAAAAGTAAGTGGCTACCTCATCAAAAAACAGTATAACATAGTTATAACAAGTTAATATGTTATCATAGAAACATGAATGACAATATCGTCAGGTTGGAGTAGATTTATAATATAAAATAATGGGGACTGCACTTATGGACTAATGGATACATAAATTTAATAGGATATGGTATATATTTCAGATATTATGCGCGACAGTGTTCGTCTTACCCGCGTGGTATCTTACATCGCAACCTGTTGAAGCCTACCGTATAGGTATGGCTTGGTCTATAAGTGTACTGGTTACAATACTTGCTCAGACCTTTGGCTTAGTCATCGGCGCTGCGTGCGGTGTTAAGGTAAATATTAACGTAAATATCACCACAATTGGTCAATAATTTACGACCCTTTTTTCATTCCACTGCTGGAATATGGGTCTCCTATCACAATCTCATCATTCAGTCCTTATTTTAGTCAGTATTTATTATAAAGTATTAATTTTATTTCCAGCTCGGCCTATTCGTGATCCCAGCAGCGAATATCCCAATGCTAATGTTCTCCGAATTCTTCATTCCGTATCAAGAGATGCCTTCGTACTTACGACCGTTTGCCAGCATATCGTATTTCCGGTACGCGTTTGACGCTTTTCTCCAAACGGCCTACGGGTTTAATCGGCCGAAATTGCCGTGCCATAAAGTTTATTGCCTGTTCAGGAAACCAAGTGATTATTTGGAGCACTTAGGTCTTACATTGGACATTTCCCATGACATTATAGTGTTGACAATATGGATAATTATATTTAAGATATCTCTACTATGTGTGTTGCGATATAAAGTATACAAAGCGTGTAGGTAGGTAGATGTTAGCTCAAAAACAAATGTGAAAAAAATATTGGTAAGCTTATGTGTTGGTAACCTGTGGGACAAAATTAGGTAACATTAATCACAAGGTAAAAGAATTTCACTTATTGTATCTCCCTAAAATGTTATTATATTAAAGATTTTGTTTTTTTTCCTTCAAGAACATATATTTAAAATAAATTGTGATAAATACTCAATATAATATGCGCCTTAAATTTGGTTGAAAACGTTAAAGAATGCACAAGCACTTTTTTTTTTTAATTACTTGTAAATATAATTTAAATATAATATGTATGTGACTATACCTGTGTTTTTAATATTCATTATTACGAAATTCGTTTAATGGTGCAGAAATATTAGGTGCGTTGTTCTAATGTTACCTAATAATACATAATGCTACATAACATACTAAAGCCCCATTGACCTTATAAATTAAATGTATTAAAAATGTGGTTCAATAGATATCCCCAGTTTGCAGTATTAGTTTCTAAATCCTGAACCGTAACGTAAATGCCGTGTTGTACAATACGTCATGAGCAAACTTCTAAACTTCCGTCTACAATTATGCACCCTTCTGTACTATATTTTGCAAGCTTTAACCAAAGTTCATAAACATCTTCAAACCAATTTCTGCCTTAAATAAGTTCCTTCTGTGACCATCAGCTTCGATCGCACTTTTTGTTATATTTTCCGTATTATTTAGGACCTTGTAAGTAAAAAAAATCACCGTTCAGATTTCGCATGTATTGTTTTAATAGTTTCGGCATTAAAGCAACATATGATATACAATTGAAAAAGAGATTTGTAACTATATATATTTTGATTTTATTTCACAATTTGCAAAATTACATACATAGATAATATCAATAATCATTCAGATGCTATGGATTTTATCTCAAAAAAAAATTGCTCAAATTCTAGGTACATGTAAAATTAACAAGATCACTATTTGTAACATACAATGTAGTATGTAAATTAAATTTGTACTATTATAACTAAAATATAGGTATTTTACAATAAATACACAATTAAATTGAGGATAAGCATTTTTAAACTTACTGTCTCACTACTTCAGTGCACCATGTGCCAACTGAAAATTAATAATCTATTGTTCTACACCGTCCTCAATTTTTTAAAACTCAATAGATTCATATAATATTGACATTATAAGGTTAAGTAAATTTGCTAAGCAAAACATCGACGTACGAAAAATAATATTGGACAGCATACAAGCCCTACACCTAACAGATTATAGCCAAAATATGCATGTTTATATAAACTACAATAATAGTATATATTGCAATTAATTTTGTCTTTTAAATATAAGCAATGAGCAACACTACTCTAACGAATATAGCTGAAGTTGTATTTTGCCAAATCATTCTGTGAGAACAGAATGATTTAGTTCTTGATTTTAGTTGACTCAACAGTCTACTTAAAAATATACAGGTGACAAAGAAAAATTTAAGTGATAGGGCCAATAAGGTTATTTAGCCCCTGAATTAAATTTTCTCTCAAATACAGCGTCGATCCGAAACAACATAATACTCTCATATTTCGCGACTGTTATTTCGAGTTCTAAAATGACGACGAGTTTTGAAGATAGACTTATTAACACGATATAAACGTTAATTTGTGCTTATTCTGGATATTTCCCTAGTTGCCCCGACGTTTAACATATTCATACAATGTCCGTAAAAATCTAAAATATCGACATGATGTAATAATTATCATGGTGACGCGTACAAATCTCACTTCGGTTACAAATTCTATATAGACAAAAATAGTTAAGTCATATTTAAGGTAAAAATGATCCGCCTCGCTTTTATCAAATAAAATAGTACCTTTACAAAATACTTGAGGCTCGTTATTTAAGTGGATAGTAAAAAGAACGATTGAGTGTTGTAACTGTCATCTTGTTATTACGTTTATTCAGTAAATCACAAGATTCCAAACAGATAAAAATTGCACCACTCAGATTATAAGAATTCAATTATATTTGAACAAATGTTGGTCGAAAACTACTTACTAGTGGCAGTTTAAGCTCCACACAAGCTGTGAAAGGCAGTGTTGCTTTATCTGCCAGTTTACTAACATAATAAGTATATTAATGATTCACATTTGGCAAAATCAATGTCTGATTGATTGTTTGCAATGTGCGAGCAATTGTTCCTTTCCAAAATCCAAAATGGTTATAGAGCAACGAAAAATAAAAATGGTGCTAAAAACTCAATAAATGAGCAATCAAACTTACAATAATTTTGAACCAATTGACCCAATAAATAATAAATAAATAATGTTATCCATTTTACTATTGTAATTAATTATAGCATCAAGTTATGACTTGGAATGTCCTCACTGGTTAATCTTTGGTGTGAATACTTACTACTGAAATCATTGATTGATCACCCATATACATTATATTTTATCTATACAAATATCATACAATTCATCAAGTATACAAGAATTGATCAGCAAATCGTTCTTACATCAATATACAAATACTTTCTGTATAATAAATACTACTATTCAGTAGTGGACTAGATTCACAATCTTGACTAAGATGCTTCATATAACTTCATCAAGTATCTGGAAAAAAAAATTCAGTACAAAATTATAATAATTTGGAATGATACTACTATAAAATGTACATCTGCAAAAAAAAATTATAATTTAGAGAATTAATTACCTGCAATATTCTGTAGGCAAAGTTAATGTTTTATACCACAATATTGTACTTAAAGCAATACTCCAAGTCCTGAGAGGTCCAAACAATAAGGCCTTCGTCCCATACTCAAGCCAAAAGAAGTAGGCCAACAGGAGTTGTATTGAAAGCAAAAATATGAAGGGAAGGTTTTTTAAAACCAATCTCAGCCCTCTTGTATTTTGACTACATAAACGATTTTCTATGCTGTGAGCCAATACAAAAATGAGTGGTATCTGCACAAACATTAATTGCACACCACCATATATATATGTGAAGGGTTCGGGAATAAATGCTCCTCTGATTAATATTCCCCATGCAAAAATAACTCCAATATATCCATCAATGAGTTCTCCGATCGCCCACGGCCCAAGTGGTATATAAATGGCATATAAAACTATTGGATAGAAAATTCTATCGATTTTACTCAACAACCAAACTCTTCTAAGAAATCGTTGTGGTATGCTCCTGCGATATTTTGGTGGTCTCTTCTTAAATCTCAATAAAACAAGTGGCAGTACATTCAATACAAGAAGTAGTGAGAATACTGTCTGGAACTGAAAATAATGATAAAATTTTATAACCAATATTAACATTAAAAAGAAAATAATAAAAATAAAACTTTTTATCATTATTTTAATTATTTTAATTAGATGTTAGTGTTTTAATATTAACATTGAAAAATATTGACGCGAAATTGGCCTAAAATCTGCAATGACTATTGTCTTCTAAGAATTCGATAATCAGAATAAAAGTAATAAAAAAAATTTAACCTAGAGTAATTTAGCATAATTTCTTATTATTGAGGTATAATGACTTCTAAAGATAAAAAGGTGTTAAAAGTACAGTTAGAGGTTTTATGAAGGTTCTTCAATTAATTATAGAACTAATTAATATTCATAAGGGTTTCAGTGAGTTAGTTAAACCGCTATTTGCCTTTGAGTTTTTTGATAAAATTTTCAACAATGCTATTATACCAAATATTTGTAGGAATCTCTAGTTAGATCCTTAATCAATGAAAATATAGATATGCTTACCACCATCCCTGCATCTAACATGAGAAGAATTCTTGGAATAATCTCAAATTTTATGGATGAACCATCTAAAGAAAATGGATGTTCAACAGAGGTCTGCTTTCCAACTTCATCAATTGCAATAACATATAGATAATGTACACCATTTTTGAACCATTGTGGCACCCATTGACAAACGTACAATGGACTGTCTCCTACAACTCTACACTCCATCCAGCTTTCTTTATCAAAAGATATTTCTACACTTTTGATATTGACGTCACTGAAGGCAAGAATTCTGATATGAGTTGAGTCTGATATCAATTCAAGGGGTTCATGGCCAGGCATCATATGTTGAGCATGCTTTGGATTGGTCACAAGGACAATGGGCCATGAGTTATGTTTTTGATCGGTAAATGAAAAAAGTCCATGATCAATTGCAGCCACACGGAACATCCTATTGTCTTTCCAGTCACTTAATTCTATCTCTAAGAAGCCATATTTATGTTTGGTGTACATTCTTGGCACCAGCCCACCCATGGAATGTAGATGACCACAAACATAAGCTTGTGATGCTGTACTACTGCCCATGAGCTTGCGTAAATCCAGCTTCTGTGATTCTCTTTCCAAACATAAGATACAGGATGTAGGATAGTGACCAAACCACACAATGTGATCAGCTTTGCTCTCAGCCTCATTTTTAAGTTTTTGTATATGCTGCTGTTCTTGTATGTCTAGTATGCCAATGAAGTTAAATGGCCTTCTTAATCCTGGATCTGGACAAGCATCAATTCCCAAAAAAGCAACATTTATACCATTCTTATTCATAAAATGCACATAAGATCGTGGGTTACGTGATCCTTGAACAGAATAATTCCTAAAATAGTTCTCTTCAGCATTTAGAGTTCGAATGTTGAAGTTATCTGAAAATATATACCAATAAAACATATACATTAACTTCAGAACATGCCTACTCCACCGTTTCTTGGTTCTTGGACAAATATGCACATGACAATCTGCGAAAGACTGCAGGCAGATGCTGGATAAGCCAGCCGAGGACAGGGTGCGTTGGCGCACATTGGAGTGGGCCTTTGTCCAGCAGTGGACTGAGATAGGTTGATAACAATGAATTTATTATTATAATGTTTTTATTATTTTAAGGTCTAATTATCATTACATTTTTATTATTGTAAATTTTAAAATTTTCTACATTTTATTTTTTGACATCATTTAATTAATTCATTTTACATAATTGACATTTATACCATTGACATTGACTATGATATTGAACTGGGACATCTGTTATGAAAGATAGTCTAAATTGAAAAAAATATATATAAAAAAAAGTTGGCTGCCTTCTTTATCAAGAGGTTTGTAGTGTGACTGCTAATAAAGAGATCCTGGGTTCAATCACCAGGTCAAGTATGCTTAGGATTTCTTAACCTGAAATTCCTAACAGTATTTCTGAAACTGGATACATGCATGGTGATTCACTATTCCACTGTGGGACATATATTGTAACTAGTAGTGTTCTATAACATGATAATGTACTATCACTTCTGAGTTCTGCCTACCTCTTCAGGAAAATTCAAGTGTGAAATTATTATATATTGGAAATATATTTTTATGGTTGTATTTATGTTGTTGTCATAAGTCACCACTAGACGGGTCTGCATTGCATCAACTTTTATACAATTTAACGAATCACCATTTACATGTAAATTAGCAAGTCATGATTACATGTAAATTACTATATTTATGTATTTCTGTTTGGAGAATATCTTTGATTATAGATTTAATAGAAAGCCATTGATAAATCTAAATAATCAATATCTCATTGCACCATTAAATAAAAATATTAAAATGATTGATATTAAGCAAAATCTACTGTATTCTGCTAGTACTTAAATTTGACATAATAACACACATAATGACACAACATTGAAAAATATTGAGAAAGAGCAAATAGAAAATGATAACACTTCTTTCATTATTGCACCATTTAAAAATTTATGACCTTATCAGCTTGCAACTTTATCACTAACGTGAAAGTCTTTAGATAAGCTTTAGATTATATTTTTTATTCCATACTGTTTTTACCCATTTTTCATTTACTTTCATTGGCCACATTCCACTAATAAGAATGAAAAATAATTTGGTGCATCTCTTTTATTCATTTGCCTTATTATTAAATAAAATAGGTGCATTCAATTTGATTGTTTATGGTTATTTAACAGGTTTAATGAATTATTCAACAACACAATAGTTTCAATTAACAACTGTGGATATTGATTTATATTTTCAAAATCTGTCATTAAGCTGATCTTGTTCAGTTTAATAAATTGGTAAAATGAGGTTAAAAAACAAACTACAAACCATAAATTATACAGTGAATGCTTTCTCTGACATACTAAGGTATTTCTCAGTGAATGATTTTCTAGTTTTTATATGAATAAAACATACCATATACAGATTAGCTATATGGCTGTTACAATCTAACACTGTCTAACCATAATAAAATAACTGTAAAATAAAAACTACAACATACCATGATTTCCTCTTATGTCTAACCAAATAGTATTTTCTGTAACTCCAGATTCTTTTATAATGTTGTGATAATACACCCATTCATACTTCACTTGGGAGCTGCCTAAGTTGTCCTTAGATTTGGCATCCGTGAGATCTCCTGTTGCCAGAACAACAGATGGTTTAATACTTTTTACTGTACTGTCACAAAATTGTTGGAAGTGCGTTATTCTTCCCGGGTCACGAAATATACTAATATGTATATCAGATATCTGTAAAATTAATTCCACAACTTCATTAGTTCAACAATCACTTCTTAGATTGCACTAGGAAAAGAATAATAGTATCTAGGCACGCAATACAATGAAATTTTTGACACCTACCTGTAGAAACCATATCAGGTTATTCGGCGAATCGGTCATCCGGCCATATTTGCCACTTAAGTAATTTGTGAAATTCTCCACCACAATTTGATTCTCTGTATAAAAATTGTGATCGGTCGCAATTAAATTCATTATATTCGCAACAAATATAGATATAAGTAATAACACCGTCAATAATACTATAACACCCTTCGAAAAAATCATCATAGTTTAACAATGGTCAAATTTATGAGGATACCAAGCAAAAATTAATATCTCTACAGTTTGCGATCGTTATGATTCAATTTAAATTTTCTCATTTTAAATGTAATGCTTTGCTAATAAGATAACACCAATAATTTCATATATACCAAGTAAGACTATTTTCCTTTGCTAAGTCAACTGAATTACTGTCCAACTGACAGTCATGTGACAATGACAAAAAACTTCTGTGTTATCAGCGTTGAGTACCCATTTAGAAGGCAAAAAAAAGTCCCTTGATACCTGGTAAAAGCGTCGTAGCATATTTCTTGACAAGTAATTTCTTGTTTCCCTCATGATCAAAATTAACAACATTAACATGATTTTTTACATTGACTTTACAAATGGTACTTAGAAAGTTGGGCACAACCGGGCGGAAAATTTTAATATTATCTAAAAATTAGTAATTTTTTCAACAAGACGGTATTATTCTAGATATCGACATATAAACATATATTATAATGAGAAAATTTAATCTTAGGCATGATATAATGTTTAAACAAATGATGTTGAAAACAATACATAATTGGATGAATCGATAAAAAGAATTATAGTATCTTGTTCATAATACATGAAATAGATAGAATTGCAATTATTACTACACTTCAGCAACAAATGATATTGCTGTGTTATTTACAATATATATCGATTCGTTCCGTTCCAACCTTTTTATCATTCCACCGCTTCAAGACGGGTCTAAGGCCAAGCCAAGACACGGAAAGGATAAAGGCCATAGACTGCCATGCTGCCCAAATACAGGTTGGCGAATTTTACACACCTTAGGGATTTTTTTTCTAAACTCTTAAAGTGTGCAGATTTTCT